>JAUMHM010085127.1:0-11841 GCA_032362435.1 Melikaiella ostensackeni
TGGCTAAGGTGACATTTGCCTTGGACCATTTCTTGAGATTTGAAAGGGCAACGTCACCATCTTCTTCTAGGATTTTTAAAAAAAATCCGTTGCCAGTATTACCAATTTTCAAAACTGGTTTGCATAATTAGGTATATCTTTCTTTCATGATTTCATTCATATAAAAAACTCATTATTCAATTTTTTTGTTAACGATGTTCTTTCAAAACAGAGCAAAGCTTCTAATACTGCTTTAACGCAACAGAATGTTACGTCGTGGTAGATTGGGGGAACCAAAGCTACACACACGCCTAGTCGAACCATCTCGGGTTTTTTTTGGATTATGTTTTAGGGATGCCTTCCTAGTATTTTGAGTCCAGAATGGAAAAAATCGTTAGGTCCCTTTGAAAAAAAGAACATTTCTCAAATTTTTCGGTATATTTCCATAAAAATCTATGAAAAGGGAAACTGTATAATAATAAATGAAAAATAATGTATAATTTTAATTAAATGCTTAACAACAGAATGAACTTTTCTTTCAAGTATAAAAATTATTTTTCAACAGCCCGTATTTATTTTATTTCATTTATTTGTTGCATTGCAATTTTCATTCAGTTAAGGCATAAAGCGTTGATGAATACTCGAATGAAGTTATCTACAATGCAAACATTCGTTTTTATAACCTGACAAAATTATCTTAAATTAAGTTGACTCATTCGCGAATAAACACGATCAAAAAAAAAAACTTATTATCAGTGAATTTTTTCTCATGCGGAAGGCAATATTTGTTATTTTTTAAGGAACGCTTTTTTATCTCTGTGACTAATATGAACATACACGAAAAACATAAAATCGAAGTAAAACGCCAAATCGCACAATCCTCTAAAAAATAGGCGATCAAAAAAACTCGCAAATTCTGAAATTCGAGAAAATAATTTATTCCAATATTTATCATAAAATTTATATTAAGCTTTTAAAAGCTAAATGTGGTATAGAGAATTTCAAATTTATGGTTACTTCTTAGGCCTTCAGATAAATAACTTGATGCATTATTAATATTTATATTGTAGGATGAAAAATTCATAGAAAAATATTCTCTACAAATAAATTTAATTTTGGTCTGTATCCAAGTTTTCATTCTCACAATTTTGTAAGTTCTTATGTTCCAGTACTGAAGTTTCTCGAAATTTTAGAACATCCAAGATCACTTATATATAGGGTAAAGGTGCCAATTACCAGGAGTGCAGCAGGTGTCACGGATCGCCAGATATTTTTGAAGATGAATTGTTAATTAGAATAAAAATTGAAACGAAATCAATATTATACTGATGTAGGTACTCTAAACCACAAACTCTAAAAAACTCCATATTTTTAAGAGGAATTCATTTCTAATTATATATCTGTAATGAAGTTCCTTATGAATTTTACGAAAAGTTGCCATTTTCTTGAAATATGACTTTAATCAGATCGAAATTTTAATAAACCACACATTGGCATATTTTCTTATTTTTCTTTGTATTCAAATTTTACTACAATGCTTGGAAGGCATCAAAATTTTTTTTAAATGATTGAATCATTTTAAAAAAGTGCATTTACTATTCATTTGAGTAAAACCTCAAATAATTGTAGACAACTTTTAGAAAAGCTCTATTTCTCTAGGACTTAATTCGAGAAATGGTAATATCGACATTTTTCGTCTTGATTATAAACGTGTTCTTAGGAACCCATGTACATTTTTTTCCATGAAACTCAATTCATTTCAAATCAGGCAGAAAACAGTATTTGGAATTTTAGGATTGATTTTCAAGAAAATACACATTTTTCCTTTAAACCTTTTCAACTTTTGACATAATTGAGATATTCAAGTTTTCTTTGCTGACTCTGTTGGGTTTGATAGTTTTCCTTTGAAATCCGCTGAAGAATTGACAAAATGTCGAAAATAAACAAATTTGCGGCGATTTTTCTGCAAATATTTAGTCGATTTTCTCAAAAACCCTACCTTTTCTTTGCTTGAATTCTTTTGCTGAATTGGTACTCAAATGAAGAAGAAATCTTGTAAGTTTCATACAGGCAAGACTATTTTTCTGGGCAAGAGAAATTTTTTTCGAAAAATTGAATTTTCGTATTTTTCTTACGGACCATGAGGAAAATTGGCTCTTTTTGAAAATTTCTACAAAGAATGCCTCTAACTCCTTTATGATATTTTATCGTTCGCGAGAAAAACTAAAATATTCAATTTTTTGGAAAAAAATTTTTGTGGTCACAAGAATGATTTGGCCTACATAAAACTTACAGAATGTCTTCTTTATATAAGAACGAATTTTTGTTGAATGTTGTATAAAATGAAGAAAGTGGGGTTTTCTATTGAATTCGACTTTATATTTCCCGCTAAGTTTTGAAGATATGCAAAGTTGATTTTATCGGAAAATTTATTCTTCTATTTTATCTAATATTTATAAAATATTTGTGCTTATCAAAAGAAGACATTCTCTAAGTCTTATGCAGTCCAAATCATTTTTGCGGCTACGATAAATTTTTTTCCGAAATATGGAATTTTCTTTTTGGTGAACGATGATAGATATCATAAAAGAGTGAGACGTGTTTTTCGTAGATCTTTTTAAAATGAGCGAACTTTTTTCTTAACGTTTTGTCTACTCGGTCTTTGTTCGTAAAAAATATGCGAAAATTCAATTTTTCGAAAGAATATTCTCTCCTTCAGAAAAATAGTTTGGCTCGCATTAACTTTATAAGATTTCTTTGTCATTCCAGTACATATTCAGACAAAAAAATTGAGTAAAAAAGGTTGGAAACAATTAAACCCACCATCATATATTTATAACATTATTGTCAGTAATTGTTAATTACTGGTCGAAAATTAAGTGAACGGTATGAATACCGCAGCAATAATTCCAAAAAACGCCGTCAACTCAAATGAAAACAATATTTATCAATTATAATCATCATGATTTCGAAAAGACTCCATTTTTGATTTTTTTTTCAAATTTTTTTATATATTTTCATAAAAACTTGTGAAAAGAGGAACTGTGTTTGCTGATATTCTTACATTTTTCATTTCTATTTTTAGGGTAATCAGAACAGAAATCAAAGTGTATAAAATTATCTGGAACAAAAAAAATATAACGTTTTATCTCCAATAGTTCACGAGAAATGACCTTCAAAAGTCAGTTTTTAGGTTAGAAAATATATTCATTTTCATTTTTCCTAAATATCTCCTCTCGTATGCATTTTAGGTGAAAGTTTTCTGTACGTCAATTAAAGTAGACTCAATTCCTAACAAATCTAAAAACAAACGATATTCTAACATTAATAGGTTCCAAGTTGTGACACCCCAAACAAAACACTTTTTGTTGAACATTAAGTTTTTTTTTTTTGAAACATCTTTCTTTCGATGAATCCTACATCATTTGTGAAACATAAGTTCCTGCTAAATACATAATAGATGACAGCGATTTCAGAATTCGCTCTTAACTTAATCATAATTTTGGTTTTTCCAAAGCAGATTAAACGAACCTTTTCTAAATTTTCTTCATGAGTTGTATGGATCTTCGTCATGTTGATAAAAGTGTTATGTTTTTCACATAAAATGATAAAGAACTATCATATCTAGCCTTGAGAATATTTTTTAAACAAAAGACTGTTGAATTTTAATGTAGGATTCAACGGAAACAAGATATTTCAAAAAAGCTAAATATTCAATGAAAAGTTTTTTTTTTCTGGGACGCCATAACTTGGAACTTATTAATATTAGAACATCGTTTTTTTTTTAATTTTTTGGGAAATTAGTCTACTTTAATCGATATACAGACAAATTTCACCTTAAATGTATGAAAGCAGATATATCACAAAAAATGGAAATGAAAATATATTTCTTCAATCTAAATACTGACTTCTGAAGGTTATATCTCGTGAACTAATGGAGATGAAACATTTTTTTTCTTAGCTTACAGAGAATTTTATACACTTTAATTTCTGCTGAGACTACTTTAGGCATTGAATGCTCTGAAATGGAGAAATTGCCAAAAAACACCATTACGTCATAGATCTTATTTAAAAATAGGAAATGAAAGAGTTTTAGCGAAAACAGTTTTTCTTTTCATATTTTTTTACGAAAGTATACAAAAAATATGAAAAAAAATATTAAAAATGGAGTTTTTTCCCAAAGGGCTTCAATGATTCTCTTCATTTTAGGCTTAAAATACACGGGAAGCATCTTGAAAATTGTATTTAGAATCGTTAATATTAGGGTAGAAAATTGAAATTTAACATTTCTCTTCATAGTTAGCAATAGAATAGGATGCAAACATTACTTTTTTTGAATTTTACATCCATAAGTCTGTTTTATAGAGTCCCAAGAAAATCCCATAAGTGAAAGATTGAGTTTTACGAGTTTTTGGCGCTAATATTTTTTTGCGGTTTCTTTCAGTACAAATTGTTTCTAATACATAACATATCATCTTCCGCTGATAATCAGATATTTAAATGAATTGTTTCAACAATTTGTTATTGTGTACTGCAATTTTTTCGTAGAATAAAGTTAGAAAGTCGCGGTTTTTTTTTCGAATTTTTCAACTTTCAGTTAGAGCGAAGCAACAAACAATTGATGTTATTAAAAATTATTTTTTAAACTATTTATTATCATTTATATCAATATTCTCTTAGAATAATGCTAGAAAGGTTCGGTTTTTTCTTATATCTTCCACTTTTCGTCCACTTCTCAATTAGAGTCAGGTAATAATTATTTTAAGATTACAAACATAATTGTTTAAACAATTTATTATTATTCTTAATAAAGTCCTCTTTGAATAATGCTACAAAGTTGCGATTTTTCTGCAATTTCTCACTATTTGTCTACTTTTCAAACAGAGTGAGGTAATAATTAATTCAAACTGATAACATAATTGTTTGAACAATTTAGAATTATCTTTAATAATATTCTCTTTGAATAATGCTAGAAATTCGCGGTTTTTCATGAAATTTTGAGATTTTCTTTGACTTTTTAGTTATGAACAAATAACAAATAAACATCAAAGATAATTTTTTTTAAAAATCTTTTGCTTAAATTAATTTTTTAAAACATTAGCAAAAGAGTAAAATACTTTATTCAGAAAAAAAATGATGAAGAATAATGTTTGTTAACCTGAATTGCTTATTACCTCACTCTAATTGAACGATGAACAAAAATTTCAGAAGAAAACGGCAACTATCTAGCATGTCCATAGGAGAAGATAGCAATAAGCAATAATAAATTCTTTGAACAATTATATTTTTCAAACTGCACAAATTACCACCTCACTCTAAGTAAAAAGTAGACAAAAAGTTCGAAATTTCAGAAGGAACAGCCACTTTCTAGCAATATTCAAAGGGAATATTATTAGAAATGATAATAAATTGTTGAAGCAATCATGTTGGTCAACATGAAATAATTGTAACCTCTCTCTGAATGGAAAATGGACAAAAAGTGGAAAATATCAGGAAAAATACAAATTTTTAGCATTCCTATGAGAGAATACTATTATTTTCAGTAACAAATTACTTAAACAATAATTTTTCAACTCTAATTGATTATTGCCTAGTTCTAACTGATAAATTGAAAAATTCGAAAGAACGTGCGACTTTCTAATTTTATTCTAAGAGAAAATTGCTATAAACAGTAATAAATTGTTTAAACAAATTATTGGAACATTTAATTATCAGTAAAAGGTAATATATTATGTATTAGGAACAAATTGTACCAAAAAAATGCAAAAAAATAATTATTAACACCAAAAACTCGCAAAACCTAATTTTTTCACTTATGGAGGTTTTTTGGGACCTTATATAATAGACTTATGGGGGTGAAATTCTAAATATAATTTTTTACTCCTATTCTATGACTGATTGTGAAAAGGAATATTGAGTTTCAATTTAATATACCTAATATTGACGATTCTGATTAAATTTACACAAACGTCTTTTTACATTATCATCATAATGAGAAGGTATTGATTTTATGCGAAAATCGACTTTCGCGGAATTCATGAAATCTCTGCATTTCGAGGCCCTCTGCATCCGACAAAACTCTCTATACTATACTAAATAACTCTCTATACTAAATAACTTTTAAAATACTAATCGGATTGTGCTTCGGCACACGTTTTCAGGGACCAAAAAGAAAAGGCCAAGTTCTTTAACTAGCATTTTTTGACCAACGGTTCTGGTTTTAACCACCGAAAAAATAATAATAAATAAAGAATTCTATTTTGCGGTCAAATGATGCATGATGCGAGAAAAATGAATGACCAAAAGTCATTCAACAAAAAAAGATCTACGAACTTGTCAATGACTATTTTTTGATGGGACGCGTAGTTTCTGTCTTAATCGTTAAAAATATCATTGAAAATTAAAAAAATTAATTAAAAAAAACTGCACAGGATACAATGAAGTGTTCTGTAACAAAATTATGCGCATAAAGAAGGTCTACAAAATTTTGTGCAAAACATTTTTCCATAGGACGTATACTTCTTATTTTAATCGTGGAAAATAACACTAAAAGTTAAAAATTTTAATTTTTGACAAGACGACAGAAGATATAATGAAATGTTAAATGACGAAATCATTTGCCTGAATAATAGATACAACTTTTTCCTGACTATTTTCTAATTGGACGCGTACTTTCCGTTTTAATCATGAAAAATGACATCAACAATAAAAAAGTACATTAAAAAAAAAATGACCCAAGATACGATGAAATGCTTGATAACAAAATTATTCACCTAGAAAACCTCTAGAAGTTTCTTGCCTACGATTATTCAATGAGATGCGTAATTCCCATTTCAATCGTGAAAAATGTTAATAAAAATAAATAAATTAGTTATTCACCAAAACTATGCGAGATACGAAAAAATGTTTGGAAACGGAATTGTTTACATCAAAAAGATCTACATAATTTCTAATCACTACTTTCTGATGAGATGCATATATTTTGTTCTATTCGTGAAAAGTGACACTAAAAGTAACAAAATCAAATTAATACAAAAATCAAATTCATACAAAAATCACATGCGATGCAATAAATTCTTTGATGGCAACATTTTTCGTCTAGAGCAGAATTCTCGGATCGAGGTTCAGAAATTAATATAACATACGTTTAGTATAATACGAATGGAGTTCAACATAACATAGAAGATTTTTTTGGTTGAAGATTTATCATTTGAGTTGAAAGTTCATCTTTTTGGTAGAAAATATATGTATTTCATTCGAAATTTATCTCTTTTGGTTGAAGATTCATCATATAATTTTAAATTTATCTTTTTGGTTAAAAATTTCACCATTTCATAGAAAACTAGTTTCCTTTTTGGTTGAAATAATTTTTTAAACTGAAAATTCAACTATTTGCTAAAAAATTGAAGTATTTTTTGTTGATAATTCATCTTTTTGGTAGAAAATAATTTTTCATAGTTGAAAATTTATATTTTCGGTTTGCAAATACAACTGTTTTGTAGAAAATTCGTCTTTCTTGATTGAAGATTCAAATATTTTGTTCAAAACTCATGTATTTTGTTGAAAATTCGCTTTTTTGTAGAAAATTAATATTCTTTATTGAAAATTTATCTTCTGGGTTGAAAATTCACCTACTTTAATGAAGATTCATTTATTTTAATAGAAATTTATCTTTTCGGTTGACAATTCGATATCTTTACTTGAAATTTCAGGAATCTAGAGCGTTTCAAGTTAATTCAAGTTAAAATTTCTTCTCTCCGTCTATTTGCAAAAAAAAAAAAACAATGCAAATGTCGGTTGGTGGGATCGTGAAGTTGAGTTGATAGAATTCTTTATTCACTAGATTGGATCATTTTGACATTAAATGGAAGATTGAACTAAGCTGCAGCGCTTCTAATATCTCAGGATTTACTGTGACTCTGTCCTATATTTATACCTGTTTTATAATTCTTTCTACTAAGTTTCAAAATAATTCTATTAATTTCAACTGATTTTTCTTAATATTCTTCTTCTCAATAACTCTATACATTTTTATTCTGCTTCATTACTCTATATCCCATTAAATTCTTCAAAACCCCTGATCCCTTCAAGTAAATTAAAATCATTGGCTGTTATAAAATAAATAGAAGTGTTTTGATGAATTCTCGAAAGTTTATTCAATCCAGTCAGAAAATGAAAGAGTCAATTACAAATACTTAAAAATGGATTTAAGCGTTTATTTTGATATACTTACAAAAATATTTTAAATGAAGATGACTAATGTTCGCTTAAAAACTATGTCAACAAAGCAACGAATATAATTTGATTTGAACATTAATGATGGAAAGATAAGGCCGATAAGCATAACGGAAAGCTATGAGATAAAAAAGCGTAACTATTATTACTCATTTTTTTGCGTGGAAGAAAGAATTCTCGAATAATAAGTTTATTGCTTTGCTGGCATCGTTTTTATGTATAGATGAGCATGTAATATTCATACAAAATTCAAACCTAAATCAAAAATTGTTATTCAAACTCCTCACGAGCCATAGTTAGAAATTGGAACTCAAATTTTTTTTTCAATTCGAGCAATTTTAAGCTCGTTCTCGAAACACCTGAGATTTTGAGGATTATACTCTCATGTCGACAGTCGCAATCGAGTTATCAATTGGAAAACTAAGATGACGCAAATAAAATAATAAGCAGTAACAGCAATATGCTTATTTTACTTTTGATAAGTCCTCAAATTAATTAAGTATTGAAAGGAATATTTGAAGAAAAAATATTTTTATCATGTACTAAGAACTGCGATTGAATTTCTTGTTCTATAAAAAAATGGGTTTCAGTAGTTTTTGAACATTTTTCAAATCCTAAAAATTTTCCAATTTGTAAATCTTGTTAACATCTTATAGGATTTCGACTGAAACCTTTTTAATTCTGTAAAGAAATAGCTTTTTTTTTTTTCAAATTTTGAAAATCATATTTGGGCGTCCGCATGAAAAGGGCCCTTATGGCCTGTTCTAGCTTAGAAAATATTCGCATTTTTCTAAGTCGGGGTCGAAATTATTATTTTCAGATATGAGTGGGGGATGATAGTGCAAATTATCCTGAATCTATTGGTACTATACTCATGCCCCCGAAGTAACCGGAAGTGGATATCTTTCATGTTTAGAGAAAAAGTACAAAGTATGCCTTATGGCCCTTGCCAAATTTAGATGCGTATTTCTCGAAAAGTGGTTTTTCGAAGTTCCAACTTCAAGAATGCTCCGGTGACTCGTTTTTCAACCTAAGCTCTTTTTCTTGGGCTTCAAATGCGAATCCCAATATTTTACCCCTCCAATCCCCCATGTATCAAGTCGTAATAAAATGGTTTGGACCCCCCCCCCCTCCCCCACATATGTTACGTAATTTTTGTAAATATTTTTAGCCATGTCTCATTGGATATAATTTAGTGACACCAGAATTACAAAATAATTAGAAGCTATTAAAATCACTTTTTAGTCACTTCTCTAAGATAAAATCATTATAGTCACTCTTTTGAATAAAAAGATCACATTAGTCAATTTTCTGTCGATAATATAAAACAGAAAACTCAGGGTCTAGCCATTATTGAATTGAATGGATCTTCTTTGAATTTTCAATTTTTTTCTCCAATTCACCATGAAAACTTATAAATTTTCCATTAATTCTTATAAATTTTATTAGAATCGTATTCACTTATTCTATTCACTCCAATGTACCTGAATTCAATGCCATTTTTTTGATTGAAGAAATTTTGTTCTACTCACTCCAATTATTTCAAACTTATCTTCTATTCGTATGAATGAAATCGAATTCCTTTAAATTCACTCCAATTTTACAGAAATAAATGGAATATTTTATATTTTATGAATTATTTTTATTTCATTTGAATTTATTTGGAATTCTCTTTTTTACAATACTCCACGAATTTTGCTTCTACTAAACTAACCCAAATCTTACTGAAATAAATGGAGTATTTTGAACTTTTGAATATTTTCAATTCATGTAAATTCAGTTGGAAGTCATCCTGAATTCTTATTCAGTAATCTTAAATTCCTTTAATTTTCTTAAACTCCCTCCAAATACAATGAATTCAATGAATTTTTTGAATATATTCGGATCGTGTTCAATTCACTTGGATTTTCATGAATTTCATAGAATTCTTTTTATTTCCCTCAAATTGCTCTAAATTCATTCAAATTTTATTTCATTAATTGTTTTTACATTTTTTTTAATTCACGCAAATTCTGTTAAATTCGTCCCGAATTCTACTCACCCTTAATTTATTCAATTTGATTGAAATTTTTTAATTTTTTAAATTTTGTTCAATTCAAATTTTTATGATGTTCATCAAATTCTCTTGAATTCCCTTGAATTCTTCTAAATTCACTCCGATTTTACTAAAATCAATGGAATTTTGTTGACTTTTGGATTTTTTTCAATTCATGTGAATTTTTGTGAAATCAAAAAGAACACTGCTCATATTATCCATAGACATGAGTCACTTTTAGTCAATTTAAATAACTTTTCGGGTTAGAAATTGGTGACTTATAGTCACGTTTCGGTTATACTATAATTTTGGATACCCGAATTTCTTATAGATTTGTTAAAAATATTACGCAACAGTATCTATTTACCACCGTACGTACATATGTACATCTTACGATTGTCATAGAATTTAAAAATGTCAGAATGTAGTATCATTTCTATGTCTTTTTGTCATCCACCAGAACCTTTGACAACAAATCATGAAAATCTTAGAAAAAATATATTTTCAATTTTGGAAATGCTCTCCATTTCCACATTTTCATTTCAATTAGAAAATGTTGGTCTTATGTGAAAATTGACTTTCGCGGATTTCATCAAATATAGATGTTTTCGGACTCACTAATTGAGAAAAAATGGATTTTTCTTCAATCTCGTTCTCGTCTATAAACACGATAACTTTCAAACAACTTATCCGATTGTATTGACCTTTGGCACACTGTTTCAGTGCCTAAAAAGAAAGGACGAGTTTATTAACCAGCCATTTCCGACTAACGATTCTGGTTGAAATCATCGGAAATGCTTCTTCAGAAATGAAAAATTCCATTTTCCATTCAAACTATGCAAGACACAAAATAATGTTACGGGGCAAGATTGTTCATCTCAAAAAGATCTAAAAAATTTTATGTAATATTTTTTCGCTGAAACGCATTATTTTTGTTTCAGACGTGAAGAATAAGATTGAAAACAATTTGAAAAAATTGTGAAAAAAAGATAGAAGATAGAATAAAATGTTTGACCTGAAATTTTTTTTTCACTCGAGCCACGCCTGCAAACTTTCACTTTTAGCAAATAAATGAGCATGTGTTCTTCATTTTCTTAAATGAAAAATTCTAGCCTATCCCTCAAGATATTTGTAGTTATATAACCTCAAAATTTTTTTTATGGAAAAAAGAAAAAATATGTATGAATTCATTTTGAAAGCAGATTACTTTTCAGGGGCCAGCATTCATAAAGATGTAAAATTGTGACATTTATTGCACCAAAATACATCTGATTCTAAGAAATTTGAAAGGTTTACACCCTGAGATTATATCTATTCTAAAGTACCACCCCCTACCTCAATTGAATACCTTTTTAGAAGAAAAGGTTATCCTCCATTTGTTTTTTTTTATGAAATTCTTTTTAGCCTCCCCTCAAGCCTCATAAGAGAACTAATTGTCTTTTGAAGCATGGAAAATTTTTTTTTATCAAAAAACAAAAATTACGGGTTTTTATTCTCAAGAGTTTTTTCCCATCGTATAAAGTAAGCTGTTTTAAATAATCAATCAAGGATATCCTGAGAACTGAAATTGTAAACGTACCTACTCAATACTT
>JAUMHM010085128.1:0-10707 GCA_032362435.1 Melikaiella ostensackeni
TCCATTTTCCTCGTCACTCCTATCCGAAAAAATGGCTCCTACTTTACCGACGTTTCTAACTGGAGAATGGCCTTAAGCGCAGTGAAAACACGACAAAGCGAGAGTCCTGAACGATCAGTCACCCATCCGAGCGCTAACCGCGTCCGTCCGTGCTTAACATTCAAGATCTCGACAAATCCAGAATCACCACCCAGCTATTGCCGTCGATTAGTTTACAATTATATTACAAGCTGTTCTTGAATATAGATGGTAGCTCAATAGAAAAGCTTTTCAACATTCTTTTTGATTCGCTTCCGGTCTTGTCCGTTCTTTTAAAACTAGCCAAAGACCAGCACAATAGCATCTTTTTTTTCTTTTGTGTTTTTAAAATGTATATCTCTCTGTTAGGTCGTACCTTGTATGTATATATTATTTTTATAACTCTGTTATTGGTAATTTCATACCGCCAGTTGATTATAGTAAATCATATGAATTATTTATCTGACTTTTGAAAAATAATATATTACCTATTCGATTAACATTTTCAATATTTTTACCAATTTTGTTCAATTTAAAATCCATCATTAACATAAATTCAGATACACATGGCATTCCGTCCTGCTTAGCTGTCATAAACATGTGAACTACATTATTATTTGTTAAAATTCCTAATTGTTTATTCATAGACTATACACTGAAATAAGAACAGGAAAAAGAAGAATTCAGAAAAACGAATTTTTATTGATTCAATTGTACCTCTGAGAAGCCTTGAAATCATGATAATTTGATAATTCTTTCCCAACTCCGACGTCAACTGAATAAACATTTCACATAATAATTTAGTACTTCTAGCTCATTTCGGCTACGAAGTAGAAATTAAACGAATTATTCTGATTATTCAATCATGAAGTGTGCAACCTTCTGCTTACTGGCTTTCTATGCCTTCAAAGTGAGTCAACCACAAATTTTAATAAATTATCAATTATCACATTGAATAACTATTTATATATTTAACATTGAGTGCTACTACCTGAAATTCACAAAAAACGAAAATTCACGTAACCGACTTTTAACAAATTTAACATACTTTATTTTTGCTTTCTTGAGAATACTTTGTCACACTATTTGCAAAGCAAAGTAAATTATTTTGGCGTAGATTCAAGTATATAAAGTATTCTGAAAATCACAAACATAACTAAAAATTGTTCAAGCTTGTCTGAGTTTAAAAAAAAGTCGATGAGATGAATTTGGATATATTCCCTTTTTCGACCTATTTTTCACCTTTTCCCCTTTTTCCTCTATTTTCCTCAAAATGCCCTATAATTCCTATATTCATGAATTTTAGCCATATTTTCCTCTTTTCACCCTTTTTTGAAGCTGCGATTCATTTTTTAAAGAGAAACCTATAAAATCAAAAATTGTGTATCATGATTTGTACTTGTGTAGCTATATGAGCAATTCGCACCTTGAAAAAATAGAAAATTTAGAGTAAGTTCAATTTGAAACTACTCAAATTTGAAGACCTCTACCAAATAATTCTTCAAACTCGCAATTTGAGAAAAATTTAAAAGCGTCTAAATTTGAAAACTTTTTAATTTCAATGAATTTAAATAATATTCAAGGATACCTTAAGTAACATTTCTTTGTCTGAGTTAGCCCTAAATGTCTAGGTTCGTTCCGCTAGCACCTCCACAATGGAATTTGTATCTTTCTAAAAAAATCACCCTTATGACCAAAAAGCACCCTCAGAATTGAATATGCACTAAAGCTAAACATAAGCACATCAAAATTTTGGGCTCTTTTTGGGTCCCAATGCAGATTTTTGGGCTCTTTTATTTTTCTCAAAAAACCGACATTTGTGTGAGTGCTGGCCGCCAGCACCTCCATTACAAGAAACTTAAGAAATTGAAAAAGTCAAACACACCAGAATTTTAGGCTTTTTTGGGCCCTCCAAAATTGCAAAAATCAATTTGAAGAAAGAACATCCCTAGCACCAAAAAACTACACTCATAATTAAATATGCACTAGACCTAAATATAAGCATGTCAGAGTTTTGAGCTTTTTTTGGGCAGCAATGCTGATTTTTGGGCTCTTTTATTTTTCTCAAAAAAACCGACATTTGGGTGTAGGTGCTGGCCGCCAGCACTTCCACTATACAAAATTTAAGAAATTGAAAAAATGTAACACACCAGAATTTTTAGCTTTTGTGGTTTTCCAAAACTGCAAAAATTAATCTTCAAAAAACACCCCTATCACATAAGAACTACCCTGAATGTGGATTATGCACTACATAGACCTAATTATAAGCATATCAGTATTTTAGGCTATTTTTTAGTTCTCCAAAACACCCAAAAATTATTTTACAAAATCAATCCCTAACACTGAAAAACCGTTACCAACGTAGCACTTAATAAAAAATTAAATATAAAACCCAAAAAACTGTAAGTCAGAAGTTAATGCTTCTTTCGGGCTTCACGAAAACAGCCAAAAAATTTCAATTTAGAAACAATCGCACCAGTTCCACGTAGATATGACTTTGACGAAAAATAATTTTTTCAGGATTTTTCAATATTCTGATTTTTGGTCTTCTCGTAAATACCAACTTCGATTTTCGGGTTCCAGTCCTTAACGTCAAAAAGCAATCCCTCTGTACCACGTAGATATGACTTTGCCGAAAATTAACCTTTTTTAGAAATTTACAATGTCAGAAGAGTCTATGATTTTTGCATTCCTCACAAATACAAGCTTAGATTTTTGGGTTCTAACTCTTATGGCTAAAAACTACCCCCATTGTACAACGCAGATATAACTTCGACGAAAAATAATCTTTTTCAGAATTTCACAGTGTCAATACAGTCTCTTATTTTTGAGGTCCTCAAAATCATCAACTGCGATTTTTGGGCAACAACCCTTAATGCCAAAAGGCAACCCCCCTGTACCACGTAGATGTAGCTTTACCGAAGAATAATCTTTTTCAGAATTTTTCAGTGCCAATAGGGTCTCGTATTTTTAGATTCTCCCAACATATCAACCTCCATTTTTGGGCTCCAACCCTTAAAGTTAAAAATCAACCCCCCTGTACCACTTCGATATGACTGTGCCAAAAAATAATCGTTTTCAGAATTTTACAGTGTCAATAGACACTGTAAAATTCACACTAATTTGAAATTTTTTGGGCTGACTTACTTGAAGGCAGCTAGGATGAGGTTTGCTAAATATGGTAGGGGTGGTTTCTTGGGTATGCTGATTATTATTGTGAGGTTGGCGATATCTACTAGAGTCTCCTGAAAGTGATTGGTGTGATTATTTTTTATTTGAAATTCTTTTGCTTGTTTCACCTGAAGGAAGCTGAGATGGGGCTCGCTAAATGTGGTAGGGGTGGTGTCTTGGGGCTGCTGATTATTATTGTGGGGTCGGGAACGTATATTGGTGTCTTGCGAAAGGGACTTGTGAGAATATTTTTAATTTGAAATTTTTTTGCTGTTCTTGTGAAGCCCGAAATTCTTTGGTGATAGGGGTGTTTTTTTGAAAATTAATTTTTGCAATTTTGGACAGTCCAAAAAAGCTCAAAATTTTGGTGTGTTTAATTTTTTCAATTTCTCAAATTTCCTATTTGGGCGGAGGTGCTGGCGGCCAGCACTTCCACCCAAATGTCGGTTTTTTGAGAAAAATAAAAAAGACCAAAAATCGGCATTGGTGCCCAAAAGTAGCCCAAAATTCGGGTATTAAGAAAATGCTCGAACTCCATTGTGGCGGTGCCAGCAGAACGGACCGTAAGTGTCTCAATTTCAAAATTCTAAATTCAAATTTTGCAATAAATATAAATGTATAATACTAACAAAATAATAATGTTCTTAATTTTTATAAAGGTGATTTTCTTTAGGATACAAAAGCTGTAAAATTACCATATTTAAAACTTTTTGATTCAACTACCTTGACATTTGAAAAATTTCTAATTAAAAAGCTCAAAAATTGAAAAACGAAATTAAAACTATTCAAATTTAAAGACCCTCACCAAATAATTCTTAAGCTCCCATTTTAAGAAAGATTATTAAAGCTTATAAATTTGAATGAATTTTCTTGAAATTGAAAAATTTAAAGCCTTTGCAATTCAACTATGTGCCGTAAAATTTGCAAGATTTCTAACTAAAAAGTTTAAAAATTGAAAAACGAAATTTAGAACCCACTAAATAAATCAAAATCTTTCAGACTCCAAAAGTGTCAGTTCAAAAAAAAATACTCATTTGAAGCTCTTTAATTAATAAAAAAAGTAGACACAAGAAACTACAAATGTTGAAATGAGCAATGAGCATGCATGATCTTTAACCAAAAAATTTTAAAACAAACAATTACCATAATTTTGATCGAAAATAGACTTACTGCGTGACAATTTTTTTCAACCTTGTAGCACTGACATTTCTTTGAATTATAATTTTTTGAATAAAATATATCCCCCTATTTTTACGGATTTTTTCGCGAAAAATTTCTGTTATACTGTGATATCGCGATCTTCAATTTTGACTTGATTTTTTGATTCTTGGTCGATTTTCTCGTAATTAGCTAACTTTTTTCGATCAAACTTTGTTTATCCGTATTCAGACTCTTAATATCTAGGAAGCACATTCTTATTTTTACTTTAACTTTTCTTTAATATAGAATATAGAAAAAGGAGGGGGTGAGGGGGAGTGTGGTTGGGGGAATAGGGGAAGTGAGGAGAAGTGAGAGGAAATAAGAAGCAAGGGGTGGTAAGGGGAATTGAGAAGTGAGGGGAAATGAGGGGCAGTACGGGAAAATGATGGAAAGGTTGAGAGGGGAAATTAGGAGAATTGTATGGGGGAATGAGGGGTGTTGAGGTGACGAGGGAAAGTGCGGACAGGGGATGTGGAGGGAGAGATTTTGAACGACTTTATCAACGACTTAATAAGCTACGAAACCCTTTTTTGTAGATACCCGCCGCCTACATTTACTAAAATAATTTTTTAATCCCTTTTTTCTCGAAGAAAAATTCCCTTATTTTCCCTACAGTTGAACTGCTGAACTACTGTAATCCCTGTATTACTTTTTATCCTTACAGATTGTCTTCGCAGATCAGTTTAAGAGGGACCTGGACAAATTACGTTCCGAATCAGATGATCAAGTGAATTACATCATTGGGGTAATAAGATTTACTATCGAGGTTAGTTGGTGAAAATAATTTTTAATCACTAAATACTTATTTAATTTGAAAACCCCTCCCCTCAGCTGCCATAATTCCCTCTCAACATTCCCCTAATCTCACTCACTTCCCGCCATTTACCCTTACTTCTTCTCATTTCCCTTCATTCACCCCCCCCCCCTCACCTTCTCTTCCTACCAACCCCTCATTTCCATCAATTCCCCTTACTTCCCCTCACTTTTTCCCACTTGGCCTAACCTCCTCTCCTCACCTCACTGTTCAATTTGAAAACTTAAGTATTTCTATAATAGTTTTGTTCTTTCTCACTAGACTGAAATGGATGCTGCAGAAGCCAAAGGAATAAATATTGGAAGCCATAAGTATGGTTACGGTTGTTATGGAGCTTTTGATGCGGTATTTGATAGATATCTTGATCTTGAAGGTAAACAATTGGACAAATGTTTTGATAAAGCCACTAAAACTAAGAATATTGAGGTACGTAAAAAGTATTATTTATAATCTACTCTACCGACGGATAGTATCGGACCACTAACCGGGTGACCTACTAAAAATTAGCCTTAACTTCAAAAGGTGATAGCGCTGTCCAGAACATACATAAAAATATTTTCAAAAACCGTTGAAAAGCTTTTCAAATTCTGCTTTAAACAAGCCCTATTTGGAGTAAGTTGCCTTGTGGGTTTCGAATATCACGTGAGGAAGAGAAAAATAAAATATATTACCGCATCCTCGAACCACGGTGCGGTAATGTATTTCAAATTTAGCATGCTCGTACAAAAAAAATATTATTTTATGAACCTATGAAGGTTTTTAAATGTCTAATGGCTAAAATGAAACGTGAAATCCTAAAGATCACTTTTGTAAAATATGAAATTGATGAATTTATTTTTATATCTCCTGCCAAAGGTTGAAGTTAAAGTACAAAATTCATTAAAAATCGGAATTTTACTTTTGTCTTTCTCACGTGATAATTCAATACCCAAAAGGCAAAATTACTGCAACAAGGTCCCATTTAACGCACAATTGAATAAGCTTTCCAACGGTTTGAAAAATATATTCGTATCTATAAACTGGATAACGCTATAATTTTTCAAAGTCAAGGCGAATTTTTAATAGGTCAGCCGGTTAGTGGTCCGATACCATCCGTCGATAGTATATTTCAAATGCAATATTCACTTCTTGCCAATCCAGTTTTATATAATTATTTATTTGATGTAAAACCTAGATAATTACGAAACAAGTTTCACATTAAATGTCAATGAAAGAAGTATCGGTTGCTGCCGAAGTCTTTTGATAATATGACAATCCCGAAAATATTTAAATAAAAATCGCCAAATACTGATAGTTGAATTGTTTTTCGATTTGGTCTTATGAAACTCAGTCTTTCCGAGTTATAAAATACTACAATATCATGAGAATTTTTAATTTTTAAATATTTTTATTCATATTTGATATATTTTAAGAAACAATTTTCACATTTTAATGCGTGAGTCCAAAATTTTCAAGTTTTAACAATGACGAGCTTATAATCAAGATTTAAAAGATCGTTAATAGGGTTAATTTATACAGGAGATTTAAACATAAGCTAAAAATATTATTTTATTCTTGTTCACAGCCTGCTAAAACCTGCTCTGAAAAAGCCATTACTGAATTAGGAAAAGGTGCAAAAAAAGCTCATGCTGTAGCTAAGGCATGCATTGCAAAATGCGCTCATACCGACTGCACAAAGTTGAAAGTTAAGCAATATGCAGACATACCAAACCTGCAAGAATAATGAAATTAATTTAATCTTTAAAGTACAGCTGTGATTATATTGACATCAATAAACAATTTCAGCAATTGAATCGATTAAATTGATTAAATTCTCCTTCTACTCTCCAGCTGTTCAAAAAATTATCTTGTAGTATTAATTGCTCTCATGCATAAGGGTGATTACCGAAAAGTTGACTATTTTAAGTTCCAGCCATTTTCCACATTTTCTTTATTTAGTATAGTACATTTTTTCTAAAAACGTCTAAATAAAGTGCTTATATCAAAGCAAAATTTAGTAAAGTTTCCAAATTTGAGAGAACTTCATTAAGAAATTATAAATACAAAATTAGTAAAAGTAAGCGGTAAGCGCCTACAAAAGAGGGTTTCCTAGCCTAATAAGTCGTTAAAAAGTCGTTTTCCCCCCACCCGTGCAACTTTTACCTTTACTTCCTCTGATTTCCCTTCATTTTACCTCCCCCTCACTTTTCCTCCTTAACGATCCCTCATTTTTTCAACAAATAATGGTCTACGTAATTTTTATTATAACTTTTCTCATATCACATGTTAATAACATCACAAGAAAGTTTCATCACTCAAAATTTATTTTGAGTATTGTAAATATGTATGGTAAATGCTAAAACGATGAAGCGATTTAGACCGCCAAAATTCGAATCATCAAATTAGACTTTTTTTTTTTAAACTAGCATTATATATTATGTTGAAAACAATTTTTTCGTGTGAAGTAACGTACCACCCGAGAAAAACAGATTTTTCTATCCAACGTTACCTTTGCCGAGGTTTCGAGTTATGATAATTTCGTAATTCTTTCCCAACTCTTCTCTTATAAATTGCTCTTGCGTCCACTAAATAAACATTTCACGTGATAAGTATGTGAAAAAGCCAACTTTACAGATTGAGATGAAATATTTCTGGTTCATCTTTGCTGGGAAATAGAAATTAAAGGAATTATGCAATCAAGAAAAATGCTATCTTTTGCTTCTTGGCTTTCTGTGCGTTTAAAGTAAGACGCGCACAAATTTTTAGAAATTATAAGTTATCAAAATAAATAATTAATTCATATAATTACTTTTTATCTTTAAAAACTGTCTTCGCAAATATATTTCATCATATAGACAGAAATGACGAATCTTACGATCTAGTCCAGTCAATCTAGATATTTTCCCTGCGAAAAATAGTAGCATCTTGCAAATTTGACAGATGGTTCTTCAAATCATCTCATAAGATATATGTAAAAAGTAACAGCTGAAAAGCTGTGCTCCCCCCCCCCCCAAAATAGCGTCCAAATGGCGAAATTCATGTTTTTTTACATTTACTCATGATTTGCACAAAAACAACGAATTGCATAACGAAAAGTTGTTGATCGAAGTTGAAGACCATGAAATTCTCTAAATTATTACGCATTTTCAAAAAAAACTTGATTGTTTTACTTGCAAATTGATTATTAAGTAAGATTTTCCTTAAAAATTCAATAATTAATTGAACGGTGAGAAATAAATTTTTTGGAATGTGAATACCCGATAATGATATCTCCATTATTGAGCAATGTTCACTAATTTTTTTAACCTCATCAATATTGTTGTTTCTTAAATATTACATTTTTAATTTAGAGAAGTCCTTTTTTTTGTTATTGCTGCGAGCGTCGATCCAGCAATCGCACATCAAGTTTCGACATTGGAATCAATACTCCAGCGTCTATATTTGTTGAAACAACAAAAAATTTTTTTTTTCATTAAGTTGCAAAAATTTTTCATTTTGCAACTAAGGGCAACTTTTCAAGTAACCGTATTTCCGTGAAAAAAATACGTAGCTCATTGTAATTTTGTGACTCGAATGCATGTGTTTTTTGAGGAGTTTTGACGCAGTTTTTAATTGCTTATAACAATTAGAAGCGGTGAATGCAATTTTTTCAAAACAATTAATATCTCCGTTTCTAATTAACATTAAGAGTTCAAATTTGCGATGGTGATAAAAATGCCTTCAGCCTTTCCATATATCCTCAAGACATTTGATTTGAACCTTTATCACGGGGGCGAAGGCAAGTGAAAGTAACCGCTCCGCGGAGCGTCAAAGCAGCGCGGCCGAGGGCGCTGGAGAGGGGATAGCGATTTCTCGCTTTTCGTCGTTCGTGCGGAAACGCAGCGGCGACTTCAAACCCGCTTGAGTAGTCGTATCTTCTAAACTACTCGATAGAAGTTGATATTGCTTGATACTGATGCATTGATATTGTTGAATTGCAATTTTTTTATCGTATTATTCGCAATTGAAAATTGCAACTACATTATTTTTCGATAAATGTTTATTAATAATGTTGAAATAACGTTTGCGAATCATCGTAAACGTGCGTTGCAAATTGTTTCCTCGCTTCATCACCTCGCTGTAATTTTTTTTATGACAATTTCTCGGTAAAATAATACAGGTACATCAACACAAATTTTTCCATTTTTTTTGCTCTTTCTGTATTTCACATATATGCGTTTTAATATAACGATGTAGACAAATGACTTAATGTTTGGAGTTCATAATACCGTTTTTCTTGCAACTGCATGAATTATGTTTGTACCCCGTCGTGCATTTACAACTTATATCTTTTAACAAATCGTCCGCTAAAGGTGCCGCTTTTGTCTGAACGGAAACAAGTCCGTTTTGGATCTTTCCCAATAATTTATCCTTTCCTCTTTCCAAAGTAGTATTACAGATCTCGCACCAGTCCATTTCAGCCATGTTTAATTAGCCAGACTTCTGAATAAATCACAAGAAAAAAGTAAATATTGAAATAAATATTGCGTACTCAAAACATTCAGTCATTTGTCTACATTAATTAAGACGCGTGTGTGTGAAATAAAGAAGAAGCAAAAAAAAAAAAATGGAAAAAGTTGTGTCATTGTATCATTTTACCCAGAAATTGGCATAAAAAAAGTTACAGCGAGGTGATGAAGAAGGCAAACAATTTGCAACGCACGTTTGCGATGATTCGCAAATGTTATTTCAACATTTCTAATAAACATTTATTGAAAAATAATGTAGTTGCAATTTTCAATTGCGAATAATACGATAAAAAAATTGCATTAGCGCATATCAGAATGAAGATTATTTCTCCTTTCGATGCGCTCTATTAAATTAAAAAAAGAATGATCAATTTTTATCTAGTAGTTTAGAAGATACGACTACTCGAGCGAGTTTGGAGTCGCCGCTGCTTTTCCGCGCGAACGACGAAAAGCGAGAAATCGCTATCCCCTCTCCAGCGCCCTCCGCCGCGCGGCTTTGATGCTCCGCGGAGCGGTTACTTTCACTTGCCTTCGCCCCCGTGATAAGGGTTCAAATCGAACGTCTTGGGGATATATGGAAAGGCTGGAGGCATTTTTATCATCACCCCTAATTTGAACTCTTAATATTAGTCAGAAGCGGAGATATTAATTAGAAGCGGAGATATAATTAACAATGTGATATTCAGGAAAAAAAATATCGATGTGGTTAAAAAAATCAGTGAACATTGCTCAATAATGAAGATATCATTTTCGGGTATTCACATTCCAAAAAATTTATTTCTCACCGTTCAATTAATTATTGAATTTCTAAGGAGAATCTTACTTAATAATCGATTTGCAAGTAAAATAATCAAGTTTTTTTCCTTTTAAATGAGTAATAATTTAGAGAATATCATGGTCTTCAACTTTGATTACAACTTTTCGTTGTGCGATTCGTTGTTTTTGTGCAAACTATCAGTGAATGTAAAAAAAACATGAATTTCGTCATTTGAACGCCATTGGGGGGGGGGGGGGGGG
>JAUMHM010085129.1:0-11840 GCA_032362435.1 Melikaiella ostensackeni
CCCGAAAACTTGGTTTCGTGCTATTCACATGCCCCACTAACGATTTATGAAATAAAATAGCTTCGGTCATTTTTTTCTCCAAAACCAATTTTTTTATGACAGATTTACCGTACCATATGGCGGTGCTAGTTTCATCGTAAATCAGCGCGAAAGCCATTTTTCATAAAAAGAATTGCAGAGCCAAAAATTCGGCAGTTAAGATTTATTTCAGCCCCTAATAATCCCCTAATATTAGTATAAAACCGGGATTCAATGCAGCACTGGTTTCGGAATTATATGTAGGTGTGGCGGAGCCAGCTTCGCATTTAAACCAGAGTGCGTATGGTTTTCTTAAACTAAAAAAAGTGCGTGATTGGGCCTAGCATAAATCAAAAGCCCTAAGTGAGTATGAAATTGTAGGGAATTTTTAGCGGAAAAAAACTATTTTCAATTGATTGAATTAATCTAAACTTGGGAAAAACTGCATTAAAACCATCTCGATTAAAACTAACTAGTCAAGAAAAAAATCCATTTTCTCTTCTCAACTGAAAATAGGAAAAAATCGAAAAAGTTTGAGAAAAGCAGCAACTTAGTTTATTTTTGCTGATAAGATTTTGTCGTCGCTCTAAAAACTTTTTACGGCGGGCTTTGCGTATGCGTGTTTGTATTGTTGTGCGCTATTTTTTATTCTTCCGTATCTACATTTCTCACAATTTTATGGATTTTTTGAGTTGAATTGTAAATACTAGGATGTCACATCTAAATTGTAATTGAAATGTGGATTCCAGACCATGCTCAAAAATGAAATTAAAATTTTCGCATTAGGGTGATAATCAAAAACCTAAAATTTTGTTTTAACTTGGGCCACGCCTCCAAATTCTTACTTCCAGCTGATAAATGAACACGCGTTCTTTGTTTTTTAAAATAAAAAATTCTAGCCTATCCGTCAGGATATTTTTAATTATATAATGTCGAAAGTATTTTTCATGGAAAAAGTAAAAAATATGTGTTAATTCATTTTTAGAGCAGATTACTTCTCAGGGGGAAGGATTTCCAAAAATGTAAAATTGTGACATTTATTGCATCAAAATATATCTGATTTAAAAAAATTTGGAAGGCTTATACCCTGAGATTATACCCCTTGGAAAAAATTATCACGTATTTTTTCTTTTTTCGATGAACTTATTTTTAGAACACGCGCACGGCTTGAGAAGAAAATAACTGATGTTTAAAGCATGCACAATCATTTTTTTTATTATGAGATAATTTTTTTTCTTCATAAGCTACAATCCTACGAGGTGAGATTGTTGAAATGAAATTTAATTTATGATTCTTAGGAAATGTAACCTGTAAAATATTACTATACCTATTCTAAAGTACCACCCTCCTTAATAGAATACCTTATTAACAAAAAGTTATCCTCCATCTGTTCTTCTTTTTTTATAAAATTATTGTTGGCCTCCCTTCAAGCCTTTTAATAGAAGGAATTGTCTTTTAAAGCATGTAAAATTATTTTTATTAAAAAAGAAAAATTACGGGCTGTTTTTTCCCATTGTATAGAGTAAACTGTTTTAAATAGTCAATTAAGGATACCCTGAGAACTAAAATTCTAAATATACCTTTACTCTAGCAATATTATACACGCGCTACAGCGCGTAGGTAACATTGCTTTATTAATAATATTAAAATATGAAATAAGATTACTATGATTCCAAGTCTAAATTGTACAATTCAATCACTTTGAGAAAATAATAATAATCTGAGGGGCATTGAGTTTGAAATGATCAATTTAGAACATTTTCAAATTTAAAATCATTCAATTTTGAATACCTAATTCTTGCATGATTTTACCTTTAAGGCAAATTTATTTCTTACTTTTTCACAGAATAATTTGGAAAGGGCTTGGAAAATTAAAAAGCTACTTCAAAAATATTCAGTTTTTAATGATTTCGTGGATTTTTCTCAAATGTGCATGATTTCAATTTAAAGTTATTATAAAGTGAAATAGTTCAATTTCAAATATGCATCAATATAAAATTTGCAGTTTTGAATGTTTCATTTCGAAATTATTAATTTTGACATTTTGTTTCAAATTTGAAAGGTTTTTTCAGTTCTGTAGATTCGCAATCGAAGTTTTAAATCTTGAAGATATCTAAGTGGACAATATTCACCCTTAAACGTTCCCATTTGTGTGTACAATTTTTAAAGTTTTATTTTGATTTTGCCAAATTCTCATTGCTCTTCATACCAAACTCTTAATTGTGGAGAAAGAAATTTTTTATTTTCACGTTTTGAAAACTTTTTCACTACGAAGAAAACAATCTTGACTTTAAAACGCTCTAAACTTAAAAATGATCCACTTTTAAGTTGTAAAATTGATTAATTTTCAGCTTCAAGTGCTCAGCAGTGAAATTATTAAAACTGGTATGCATAAGAATGAAATTTCCTCCATTTTTGTAGCTGCCAAGTTTTTCAAATTGTACAATCTTAAGTATTCTTCAATTACAGGTTGTCTTTTTATCGAAGGCTTTGAATCGGGATTTATTAAATTATTCAAAGTTTTTAATTCGCAGTTGTTTGAATTCAAACGTTTTAATTCGTACCCTCCTAGGGCCATTTTCCTTACCTTCAAATACCACCCCATAATTAATGTGCCATATATTTTTATTAAATTTTGGAATGATTTTGTACTGCTCCTATGAAAAAATATTGTAGGAAATTCAGCATAGGTTCATTATAATTTTCCTATCATGGATTTCCTATACTTTTCTCGTGATTATAATAAAATGTTATGGGACTTATTATAAGATAATCATTACAGAAAAATCAGCGTAGAAATAAATTATATTGAAATATTGAAAGAATTATTGCAAAAAGTAGAGAAACTGTGAATAAATGATTCAATATATTGAGAAAATTTCAGTTCACTACTATGGGCTTTAGGGAATGCTATAAAATGGTAACTCAAATCAAATTATGAAAATTCGGGAAAGCCGCGATTTTAGACAATTACCATATTGTACTATTGTCAATTTAAGAAAATAAAATTTTAGATATTTTAGGTTAAAATTATTAATAACTTAGTATTGGTTTCAATTATTCTTTTAACTATAAAATGCAATTACTGAACATTTTTTAATTTATAGTTTTGAAAGATTTAATAAGGGAGAAGTCATACAACTTTTATAATATTTGAGATTATTCTGACTTGTTCATATAATAAACTGAGGAGGCTATAGATTCCACTCATGCTTGAAATTAAAAGACTGTAATTCTAATAGATTTTAGCAATTTCATTATTTTCACTGAAACTGATATCAAAAGTCAAAAAGGTTGGCTTTTTTTTTAAAAAAAAAAGACATGAGAAAATGAAAATCCTGATATGTAATTGAAGAGAGAAATAAAAGAAACTTAATAAGTAAAACATAACATATATTTATTTCAAAAATATTAGTTTCCAATTACTAATTTCATTTTGATGCACAATTTCAAAGATTCAAGATTAATCTCAAAAGATTACATATATATTGAATTCTACATTATTTAACTTTTTAATTGTGTTTTTGATCTTTGAAAAATAAAATGAAGCAAATTAAAAAACTGGAATGAAAAAACAGAAGCATCTCTGCGAATCAACTTCATGCTGCGAACGGAATGTATTAGCTACGCACGCACGCAGATTATTACCAATAATTATTTTTTCATGATATTTTGCCACTTTTATCCAGCTAACGCACAAGGCGTCTTGATTAATTCCCAAAAGTTCATTCAATCCAGTCAGAAAAGAGCAGAGTTTAATAAGAATACCTGAGAATAGGTTTATAGTAAGGTATTTATTTTAATATATTCATAAAAATAATTTAAATGGATGTCAACAAAGCTACAAACATTATGATATAAACTTGAGGCGTATAAACATAGCGGAAAGCTATGAGATAAGGAAGTGTATCCAAAGGTATAACTAAAATTTTTTCCCCAGAAAAAAGAATTGTCGAATAATATGTTATTGCTTTCTTGACATCAGTTTTATGTACAAATGAGCATGCAGTATTAATATAACATTGAAACTTAAATGAAAAATTATTATTTCGCTCATTCACCAGAACCTTTGACATGTACTAAAACTTAGAAGAATTATGTTTTCAATTTTTAAAATGCTCTGCATTTTTTTTTCATTGGATTATCTTGTTGAAGAGCCTAGGCTTCATTTTGGGACCCTGAAAAAGTTTTTCAAGCCCGGAATCGATTTGTCAAATCCTTCTGAAGTTAGCATGACAAAAACATTCAGGTAGCTGAACAGGGACATAAAAAATGTTCATGGTTTTTGGACTCCTTGAAATGACACTTCAAAAAAGAATATAATTTCCGGAAATTGTTCCAAAATTTACTTATAAATTGAACCCTTCTGCCTTGAAAACTGACTGAATATACACAAGGGCCAGAATTTATGTGGACCTTTTTTAAAGATTTTAAAATATTTCTAAGTATTGCAAAGTATTTAAAGAAATTTCAGAACATTTCAATCTTTTTTATGGCATTCCAGTGCGTTTATTAAGGTTTCAGAGGACCAAATTAGATTTAAAGCGATTTCAATTATTTCGCCAAATTTTAGAGGATTTCAAAGTAAAATTTTATATTCTAATTTCATTCATTTTGTTAGCAATTCTTTGTATTCAAGAATTTTTCATTAGTTTTAAAAACGTTTTTAATTTGAAATAAAAACAACGGGAATACTGAACCTTATTAAAAAGAAGAATATTCAAGTCGGTATTTTCTAAATCGGATAATTTTCATTCAAAGGCTTAGAAAATTAAACTGTGTTTTAAAATTAAATGTTAAAATTTCTATAATTTATAATTGAACGAGCTTGGAATTGAAAAATTCAAAATTGGAGTTTTTAAAATTGTTCGCTTGTTGAAAATAGAGTTAAAAATCTAAAAACAATTTTGAATTAAGTTCATATTTACAAAATAAGCTTTTGGATAAAAAATATATTCGAATTTGAAATTTAAACAGATTGCACAATTATTTTATTTTGAATTGAAAATCTGAATACTTGTATAATTTCAAATAAATATAAAACGTTCCCAACCGAACAGGTACAAATTCGACTGTACAGAGAAGGCCTTAAATGTTTTTTGGAGCAATGCGAAGATCCTGAATAGCTGTATGAGAAATGCAAATGAAATTCTTGAAATTGATTATACTTTTGCAAACGTTATTCCATGAATTAAAGGTTTTGATCATTGCTCTGATTTTCCTCTATATTTTTTGCAATAATTAGTGGTAAATTAAAAATGTGAAAATTATTAATATCGTAAAATGTGGCTAGCCGGAACACGTTGGGGAAATCGAGCCACTCATAAATTGTTATTGTTATTTTTTTGAGTACTTTCAAAAATGTGTATTTCCACTCAAATAAGTGATTCAAAAAACGGTTCGGAATTTCCGTAAATGAAAAAATAACTTTTTGTAGGTCTCTTCAAGGTAAACAATTTTTACATTGAACTTCTTCCCGCATCTACCTTATTTTCGAAAAAAATCTACATATTTTATTCTCAAAAAAATAGCCGCCATTTTGTTAATTTTTAAGTTTTTTAAATTTTGTTTTTGATTTGGAAAATTTAGGTAACTCTACACAATAATGGAAATGAAGAAGTCAATTTTTTGTATTTTTACTCAAAAAACGTGCGCTAGAACCTTACTCTAAAAATGGTTCAAAATGTCCAAAAACGAGAGAAAAAAAATTTATCGTAAATCTCTTCGAGGAGTATAATTTTTACTCTAAACTTTTTCCCGTATCAAGCATATTTTTTGAAAAAATGCCAATTTTTTATTCTCTGAAAATAAAGGGTTTCTTCAAAAAATATGCTTCATATCGGAAAAAGCGTTGACTAAGAATTGTACTCCATGAGGAGACCTACTTTACCTAAGAGAAACTTTATCCCGTATCGAGCATATTTTTTCAAAAAATCCTTTGCTTTCAAAAAATAAAAAATTGGGTTTTCTAAGAAAATATGCTTGATAAGGAAATAACTGTAAAGTGAAGATTGTACTCCTTGAAGAGACCAACAACAAGTTCATTTTTCGATATTTTGAACCATTCTTTGAGTACGATTTTTGCGTACGTATTTTGAGTAATTTAGAGAAAAAAATAACTTTCTCTTTTTTATTATTGTGGAAGGTTCTCTAAATTTTCCAAATCTGGAACAAAATTCGAAAAATCTTGAAAACTAACAAAATGGCGGCTATTTTACTGGAAAAAAAAAATTTGGGTTTTTTCGAAAAATATGCAAAAAGTTTGTTCTCCATTTTCCGATATTTTGAAACGATTTTTTGAATGCGTTCTTTGAGTAAACACTAAAGATACGCATTTTTTTACAGGACTCAAGAAACGTTTGAAAACTTCGAAAATGGAAAAAGAACTTGTTGTAGGATTATTCAAGAAGAACAATTTTTACTTCGAACATTTTCTCGTAACTTGCATGTTTAAAAAAAAAAATGTTTTCAGAAAATTAGCCACCTGTTTCGTAATTTTTTAGTTTTTTCAAATTCTTTTCTGGATTTAAAAAAGCTCGAGAAACTTCCACAATAATAAAACAGAAAAAGTCAACTATCTCAATTATTTGAAAAAGTACCGGATTGCAGAAAAAAAAATCAAAGTATAAAATGTAAAATTATGAGTGGCCCGGTTTCCCTAACGTGTCCCGGTTAGCCCCGCCTTACGGTGTTCATAACTTTTACAGCTTTCATTCATCACTGATTATTGCAAAAAATATAGAAAACAAAATCAGAATAATAAAAACCTGTAGCTTATGAAAGTACGTTTGCAAAAGTATAATCAATTTCAAGAATTTCATTTGCATTTCTTATATTGCTGTTTAGAATATTTGCACTGCTGCAAAAATCACTTAAGGTCTTCCATGTACAATTAAATTTGTACCCGTTCAATTAGGAACGTTTCATATTTATTTAAAATTATTCAATTATTCAACTTTTCATTTTGAAATAAAATAATTGTACAATATGTTCACATTTCGAATTTGACATCATTTATTATCGAACAGTTTATATAGTTCTTACGAATTTAATTCAGAATTATTTTACAACTTTTAACACTCTTTTGAGAAAGTAATTAATTCTGGAAGTTTCAATTGTGAATTCTTCAATTCTAAGCTCATTCTGTTATAAATGATACACATTTTAATATTAAATTTTGAAGGAAAGCTTACTGTTCAAGGCCTTCAAATGAAAATTATTGAATTTAAAATGATACCAATTTGAAATTGCTTTCATTCAATAATGTTCAGTATTTCAATTGTTTTCATTTTAAATCTAAGACACTTTTGAATCTGATGAAAAAAATCTCGAACCAAATGAATTTCCCACTAAATGAATGAAATTGAAGTATAGAATTTTACTTTGAAATCCTTTGAAATTGGGCAAAATGTATTGAAACCGTTTGGAATCTAATTAGATCCTCTGAAATCTGTTGATATGCATTGGAATCCCATAAAAACCGTTAAAATGTCCTGAAATTTTTTTAAATACTTCGAAATACTTATAAATATTTTGAAATCTTCAAAAAAAAGTCCACATAGATTCTGGCCTGTATGTATATTCAGTAAATTTCGAAGACACACACTTTTCTATGATCCCAAAATGAAGGTTGGGTTCTCCAATCAGTTTAATCTAATTACAAAATTTAGAGCATTTGAAAAACTGAAAACATAATAAAGAGAGTTTCAGCAGTTTTTATCAAAGGATGAGGAAAATACTTAAAAATGATCTTTTTGACATTTTTGAATCCGATGTTAATTATAAGTGGTATATTATGATTTTAAAAATTTTCAAAAAATAGCAAACGCTACTTTTTTACCAAATTGAGATGTCTTAGTCGACATTTCCAGTAGACGTCAACAAGATTTATAGATTTAAAAAGATCTAGGATTTTTATAATGTTCAAAACTACCAAAAACCAGGTTTTTAATAGGACCAGAACATCAAGCGCACTTTTTAGTACACGAGAAAATATATTTTTCTTGAAATACTTTTTGTAATATTTAATTAATGAAAAGACTCATCATAAGTGGAAAAAAAACATCTTTCTGATACTTTTTATTATTTTGTCTGCGTCATCTTATCCTTCAAACTAATAACTCGATCGCAACTGTTGATATGACAATATACCTGTAATCTCTAAAGTCGCAGGTGTTTTGAGAACTAGCTTAAAATTGGTTGAATTGAAAAACAATTTTCATTTCCGGTTTTTGACTATGGTTAGTGAGGAGCTTAAATAACAATTTTCCATCTAAGTTTTAATGTCGTATTAATATTAGATGCTCATCTGCACATAAACTCGCTGTGAACAAAGCAAAAAACTTATTATTCCAGAATCCTTTCTTCTAGAGAATGAATTTTGATAATACCTTTAGATACGGTTATTTATCTCATAGCTTTCCGCCATGCTTATTGGCCTCATGTTTAAATCAAATTATATTTGTAGTTTTGTTGACATCGTTCTTATGCAGAGATGTGTTGACTTCATTCAAAATATTTTTATACGTATATTAAAATAAGTACTCATACCTATTTTCAAGTATTTGTAATAAACTCTTTTATTTTTTGACTAGATTGAATAAACTTTTGTGATTTTATCAAAGCGCTTTTCATGTTAGCTAAATAAAAAAGGCAGTACGTCATAAAAAAATAATTGCTAATAATAATCTTCAAGCGTACGCATAGCTAATACATTCCGTTCGCAGAGATGATTTTTTTCATTCCTTTTTTTTAAATTGGTTCATTTTATTTTTAAAATTTTCGGAACACAACAAAAAAGTAAAATGAGGTTTAATTTAATATGTATGAAATTTTTTGAAACTAGTCTGAAATCTTCAAAATTGTACATCAAAATGAAATTAATAATTGGAAGCTAATGTTTTTGCAACAAATATATTTTACGTTTTACTTATTTCGTTTCTTCAATTTTCCTTTCCAGTTGATAAGTTTTTCATTTATCTGTGAGATTTTTTCATGGCATAGAAAAGGCCTAACCGTTTTGACATTTGATGTTAGTTTCAGTAAGAATAATTGGATAGCTAAAATGTATTTTAATTACAATTTTTTAATTTGAAGCATGAGTGGAGTCTTTGACCTTCTCAGTGTATTATATAAAAAGGTCAGAATAATTTTTAATATTATAACAGTTATATAACTTTCCCGTTTTCAAATCTTTCAAAAGTGTAGATTAATGAATTTTTAATAATTATATTTTATAGCTGAGAGAATAATTAGAACCAATGCTTAGTTAAATAATTAATTTTGACCGGAAATGTCCAAAATTTCATTGCTTTACATTTACAGTAGTACAATATGGTGATTGTCTGGAATCGCAACTTTTTCGAATTTTCATAATTTGATTAAATTTACCGTCTAAAACCATCCCCTAGAACCCTGAGTAATGAAATGAGACTTTCGCAATATATTTAAGTTTATTCACTTTTTTTTACTTTTCTCTTCCCAGATCGTCACTTATCCGTACGTCATATATTTTTATCATCTTTTAAAATGCATAATATGATATATAAAAAAAGACTGATGGTATTTCAGTTCCAGTAGCTTTGTTAAAGAGACGTATTTAAAATGTAATTAATTCTCATAAATATCACAATTTGTATGTATTTTCATATGAGCGGTCTAAAATAAGTCATTTATTTACACTTTCTCCATTTTCTGCAATAATTCTTCCAATATTTTAATATTATTTATGTCCGTACTGATTTTACTGTAATAATTTTCTTATACGAATTCCCATTACATTTTCCTATATTCACGAAAACAGCATATGAAATCCATTATAGGAAAATCATTAGAGGCCTGTAGTGAATTCCTTGTAATATTTCTTCATGATGGCAATACAAAATTATTTTTATAGTTATTAAAAATACATAGTACATTAATTAGGGTGTAGTATGTAAGGGTGAAGAAAATGATCTCAGGAAGGTACAAATGTAGGTAATATAGGTAAATATAGGAATGTACTTAATCAATTCTCAATTAAAAACTTCAAATGATTAAATAAATCCCATTTCAAAGCCTTTGATAATAAACAACCTGTGAGTGAGGAATACTTAAAATTCCACAATTTCAAAGACTTGGCCGTTATAAAAATGAAGAAAATTTTAATCTTGGGCATACCAATTTAAGTGATTTCACTACTAAATATTTAAAACTGAAAATTAATCAATTTTACAACTTAGAAGTAGACCATTTTCAAATGTAGAACGTTCGAAATAGAAAATTTTTCTATTTGTAGTGAAAAAGCTTCCAAAACGTAAAGAATTAAAATTTCCGTTTCTTTTTTCACAATTTAGATGTTTATATTTAGAGCAATTAAAATTGTCCGATTAGATATCTTCAAAATTGGAAACTTCAATTTCAAATCTATAAAACTGAAATAATGTTTTAAATTTGAAACGCAATGTCAAAATTAATAATTTCGGAATAAAACATTCAAAATTACTAATTTTATACTGATGCATATTTGAAATTGAACTATTTCACTTTTTAACTTTGAACTGAAGTCATGCACATTTGAAAAAATCCGAAAAAGCATTAAAAACTGGATATTTTTAAAGTAGCTTGCTAATTCTTCAAGCCTCTTCTAAATTATTCTGTGAAGAAATAAATAACCAATTTGCCTTAAAAATAAAACAATGCAAGAACTAGGCATTCAAAGTTTAATTATTTTAAATTTGAAAATGTTCTAAATTAATCATTTCAAACTCGATGCCTCAAAAATTATTATTACTTTTTTAAATCATTAAATTGTACAACTTAAACTTGGAATCATAGTAATCTCTTCTTATAATTTTATATTATTGATTGACAAAGCAATGTTTCATAAATTTATACTGTGTGAAATTTTCAGCTGAAAGCTTTAATGAAAATTTTTCAAAGTTATTGAAAAGATTGAAACCTTAGCATTTTTAGCTATATTTATGATAATTATAGATTGAGAATGCCTAATTCACAGTTAAAAAAGCCCTATTGATTTGAAAAACTACATCTTAATCTAAAAAAGAGTGTAAAAAGTGTTTTAATATCGAATAAACTAAGTGAGAACTAACATAACCTTCTTAGGTTATTACAAATGCCAATAAAAACGCCAAGCTTTGAAATTTTCATCGTGATTGATAATCATTCAATTCAAACACTTTTTATAAATTTTGTACTTATAACTTATTGATATTTTATATATCATTTTATTGTTATTTTCTAACTGTCGTCTCTTGTCAAAAAGATTAATTTTCTATCATAGAGATGAATTTCCAACCAAATGGTCGAATTTTTGAACAAAAAAGGTAAACTTCAATCACAAATAGTTGCATTCTCAAACAAATACTTGAATCTGCAAGCCAAAAGAAGAATTTTTTCAAAGAACAGTTGAATTTTCGAAAAAATTTGGTTTTTAACAAAACCGATGAATTTTCAACCTATACGAAGATGAAATGAAAAAAATGAATTGTCTATCAAACATATATGTATTCACAATCAAAAGAGTTGAACTTTCAAGTAAGAGAAACGAATTTTGAACAAAATATTTGAATTTTTATCCCACGGAAATAAATTTTCAACTGATTGAATTATTTAACAAGAAACAATTAGCTTCAGCCAAAAACAGTTGCACTTGGAACAAAAAAGTTGAATATTTAAGCAAGAAGACGAATTTTTACATTCTCATAAGAGAAGGTATTAGATTTGTGTAAAATTTGACACCCCCGGTTTTGTCAAATGTCCACGTTTTGAGACCCCCTGAACCCGAAAAACAGGTTTTTACGAATGTGTCTGCCTGTCTGTAT
>JAUMHM010085130.1:0-11840 GCA_032362435.1 Melikaiella ostensackeni
GACACTTTACCCCATAGTTGTTCGTTGTCAGTTTTTGTTAAACTTTCTACGTGGTTGATAAAATATATTAAAGCTGCAACAAGTTTACATTTTCCGCTTTGATTGTACACACATGTGCAAGAGACATGTATCAATTCTCTTTTTAAATTAATCTGTAATGAAATTAATAGTATTTAAGATTAAATGTACATTTAGAAAATCAAGTAATCAAAATTCAAAACTTCCACTTACAAATAGCTTTGTAGAATATGACGTTAAAGTGACTGAAGTTTGCCTTATTATATTTGCAGAAATTGTGTTATAATCCAGACCATTCTTATGCTCTTCTTGAACATCACGAACGAGACTGGCCTTTACCAGCTATTTACCTTTTGGAACTGTTGGAACTCAATTCGATAGTCTTGAATTGCTAATATCCATCGCGTAAGCCTTACATTTACGAACTTGCATGTTTTGAGAAACGTTAAAGCTAAATGATCTGTGCGAATAATGATCTTCGCACCATGCAGACATGTACGAAATTTCTGCAGGGCCCACACGATCGCTAATAATTCTTTTTCAGTCGTGAAGTATATTAACTCTCGTCCTTTCAGCGTTCTGCTAGCGAGTGTGATGATCCCTTTTTCGTTAGTCTCATTTATTTGGTAGAGCACAGCGTCTAAAGCGTAATTGCTAGAATCTGTCTCTAAATGGTAGTCCTTGTTCGGGTCAGGAAAGTATAGTAAAATAGACTCACCGAATAGTCTTTTTACATTCTCAAAATTCTCCTGTGTTTCACTGTCTCATTTCCCCGCGGTGCGCTTTTTTATGAATCTTAGAAGCGGTACTATTTCTGCTGTGTGTTTATCACTGAATCAAAAGTAAAAATTTATAAGTCATAAAAATCCTCGGAGTTCTTTTACATTTTTGGGTGCCGGAAATTCGTGGATACGTGATCAAAGTTTTATCTACAAAAGTTATGATATGATCTCCCGTACCTTGTAGTGCCTGGTCTAGTCCTCTAACCAGGGCCGCAGTACTTGCTTTCAGGCCAAATGGAACGACTTTGAATTCATAGCTTTGGCCTCGGTATTAGAAGGCCGTCTACTTCCTTGAATCGGGATGTAATGATACTTGCCAAGAGGTACTGGTCATGTCGAAACTTGATATGATATTGATCCCTTTACATTTTTGAAATAAGACTTCGGCTGGTTCGGGACACTCCCAGTCTTCAATTAAAACATATCAAGACATCAAGACATAGGTATACAGTACCATCCTTTTTGATGACTGGCACTATGGAATTTATATATGGGCTTTTTGACCGTTGTATGATGTCCAGTTCCAACATGTGGTGAATCTCCTTTTCGACTTTATCTTGGTGGGCCATAGGGATAAAAAAAACATAAAGGTTATGTTATGATAAATATGAATAGTAGATTTAGTATGAACTTAATGATGAAATTTTTTTACAGTTCAATTGAACATGGATATTATTATTAAAACTGGATTTGAAAAAATATCGCACATTATTCAGTTCCAGTCCCTCGTGTACTTTTAAGATGTGCTGGTATGACGTTAATAATCCTGGCGCTCGCCAAAATTCCTGTCGGTGTTTCCATAGGATTTCACCAAGTTGTCTTTTTATATTTCAATCCAAATTGGGACTTTCTGAGAGCTTCTGTTCAGCCTCTTGCCAAGTGATATTTATGGGGGGGTTTTCCTGTCCTTCGGAATGTCCGATTCTTTCAAATGCTGGACAATTGGTTCTGCATGCAGGTGTTCGATCAGGTCATCTCCTGAATTTCTGCTTCCTTCTTTTTGTCTCCGTCCCGTATTATCCTGATTGTCGGTGTTCCCTTCAAATATGGAAAGATCAACGTCCTTGTATCCAGATCAATCTTGGCTTCGTACTCATCGAGTACATCAATCCCTATTATGCAGGTGTGCGTGAGAGCTTTGGCTCGGTCAGAAAAGCAATTTGTATTATTTGATTTTGCAATTGTACATCGGCATGAATCTGTTTATTCAAGCGAGTAGCTTTGCCCTCCAGGGGTCCTGTCACTGCGACACCTGCTAATGGAAGGCTGGGGAACCTCTCGAATCTTTCTCGCATCGATAGAATCCTCCTCGTGTGGTTCTTCGAGTATCTGTTGTTCATGGTTTGTGTCCAATTCCATGTTTTGCACTTTTTAGTGCTGTTGGGCAGGTGGTTGTTGTCAGGAATCCCCCCCCCCCACTGCCCACGCTGCCCTCCTGCGCTTTGGTTCTGTCTGGGGCCTTGCTTGGCATTGCCTCTATCTGCATCGTTGTTATTTCCTTGCATGTAGGCTGCGTTCTTTTGTGAATGGTTGTTTGTCATTGAGTTTTGTGGTCTCCAAGAGTTCGGTTGCTGTGGTGAGTTGCTGTCTTGTCGGTTGGGTCCCTTTCCTCTCCATCTTTCTTCATCAGGGTTCCCTTTGTTAGTGGCGCTTATCTTATCGAATTCTTCTAATAATTCGATTAGTTGTTCACAGCTCCTAATACCCCTTCCTATTATGAAGTATTTGATCTCGTCCGTGGAATGTCTGGCCAGTTTTCTAACAATTTCTGCTTGCTCTGGTGCGGGCGTTAACTCACCGACGTGCGCGAACATTTTCATCGCATATTCGATACGTGAGCGGTCTCTCTCGGGGATGAATCTTCCAAACTGTAATTACTTTTTGATCTCATGTTGAGTTTGTTCATTCCAAAATCTTTGGCGAAATTTGGCAATAAACGTACTGAAATCATAGACTTCACCCTTAATAACGTATCACCAGTATCCTGGTGGGCCCGATAATGAGCGTTCCAGCAGGTAGCTGGTGTCACAGACACGTAGCCTCACTGCCTCCCAATATTGTTCAAGTTGTCTGATATATTTAATGGGGCTTCCTTCCCCATTAAATTCTGGTAGGACATACTTGATGTGAGGAAGCTGCGCCATGGGTGGTGTGTTTTCTCTCTCTCTCTCTTCTTTCTATTCTTTCCGTAACTCTTTCTACTACCCTAGCATGCGCCGCTTCTAGCCTATCCAGCTGGGCCTGCATGCGGGTTTCTTTTTCTTCAATATTCTGAGATACGCTTGTCGTCGCCTGCAAGGACCTGTTGATGCTTGCCTCCATGGCTTTCATCTGTTGTTGCAGTCTCTTTTCCTTTTCGGCTTCCTGCTTTTCCTTCCGTTTTCTCTCTCGTCTATGATTCTTCTTGTGGTCTCTTCTAATTGCTGGATTTTTAGGTTGATTTCCTGCCACCATTCTCCTGAAGGTGTAGGTTCTTCGCTTGATTTCATGGAATTTCCTGCCGTGTTTTCTGTGTGCACATAAACAATTGTGGAATTTAGGTCTTTCTGACAGTTCATGTCGACCTGACTCTTCCTCGAAATCTCCGATGACCTCAGATTTACTTTACTCATTTTTGTACTCTTGGTTGTGATTTTTATAGTTTTTATTTTATTTTTAACCAGTCCCGATATTGTTTGTACACTCCTACCCGTGTTAATTGTTTTTAAACACTTTCAATATTGTCTGCACACTGCTATCCGCGTGAATTATTTTTAATTTTATTTTTAAAACACTACACTTTCCACTTCACTTTGAATCGTTTAAAGTTTTCATTCAAGTTCTTTTATCACTCTTTGAGACATGGCATTTTCTCGCGTTTTGCTATTTCTCGCTCGAATTTCTCTTCTTCGACTAAATAATCGTCAAAATCATCCATATTCTTAGGAATGATTATCTGGGTACTAGCAGGCGGTAAGTAAACTCTTTTGAGATTTTTATCTCCTTTAAAAAACATTTCTATAGCCTTCCTAGTATCTACTGTGCTCGTTATTTTTTAGTTCTATCAACTAAGCATCATTCCTCTACTTTTTCAACTCTTGACCCCACACGTTGGTGCACCGATTTTAACTTGTGAGTTTCAAATATTATCAATTTATTAATCAAAATTAAATTTATCCCACTAGTTAACTTTTACTAGTAATACTTTACTATCAACCAAAAACTTTTTATCTGTAATGTATAAAAATGAGAGCGCTCACGAGTGGAAAAATAAGACTCATTTTCTGTCCAAGTAACATTGATTTATTCAAAAGATCCTACTCTAGCTAAAAGTACAATAGAAACCCTAAATTCCTAACTGTTCTTAAAATTACCTGATCAGTGATGTCTTTCCTACTTATATGTCACGCCTTTATTCTATTCTGGATTCTTTATTCTATAGCAAATGCTTCTACAATCTATCCCTTAGATTAGATTTTCTATAAAAGTAGCAAGTACAATACAATGCAACATAAGATCTGATATCTGAATAATAGATTTGAAAAGAGATTCAAATACTCATCCTAATAATACCGATAAAATGATGATAGTGGTAGTTTAACTAGCCACGACGAAACGCGTTCTAATTTATTTTAATCATAGTTGCTCTTGAGCATAAAATAAAAAGAGTCTTATCAAGGAGAATAATCTGAGTTTATAACGCAATCTAAATATGAGAAGATTTATCCTCCAAGTAAAATCTTCCCTTTATCTATAAGGTATGCTCACTACCTGGACTAGAATTGGGAGTAAACTCCGTCCTACTCGTTAGTGATGCAACGTGGGGTTTTGAATCTTTAAATGATTCACCAAGGGTTTTCCTTGTCGTGAATAAACAGTTATTTCACACACTACGCATCTAATGTGCTTAAGCACTTGCGTAAACTTTACGTTTAAATTTCCACTTATGAAAATCTGTCAGATTAGAATAGAAATTCCTCTTATCAAATCACTTTAGAATCCGTTATCCATAATCGCATTGGATTTTAATATTCGAAAATTGCATTTAAAAATCGCGTCGAAATTTCGGATTCAAATCACACAGAATTTCAGTAATCAAAATCGGATCGAAGTCCAATATTTGAATTCACACAATAATTCAATAATCAAGTAGCATTGAATGTCACTATTCGAAACAAGTAATATTTCAACCCTCAGATCGTAAAATGTTCGATATTCAGAATCGCAATTATATTCGATATTCAAAAAAAGTCAATATTTCAAATTGTAGTGAGTTTCACTATTCAACACATAATCATTCAATATTCAATTCGCACTGACATCACTATTCAAGGACACGTAGAATAATCCGATAATCAAAATCGCAATTATACTCAGAAAGTTCAATATTTAGATCGCAGTGAATTTCACTATTCAACACAAAGTACTCAATATTCAAATCGCACTGAGCTTACTATTCAAGGACACGTAGAATAGTCCGATATTCATAATCACAATTAAATTCAATATTTAAAAAGTTCAATATTCAGATCGCAGAAATTTCACTTTTCGAAACACATAATATTTCAAGATTCAAATCGCATTCGGGATCTCGGGTAGGGAGAAACAGGTTTAAAGATTTTCTTTATTTCGCATATAGTGCAATTTCTGCATTTATCGAAAAAAAAGATAATCGTTTGCTGAGAAACTAGTCTCTTTGATTTTTATTCAATAAGTTTTATTAACTTGCCATAGAAATTATAGGTTTCTTGTTTTCTTAACCGGATGCTAGGACAGATACCCTAGTCTGCTTATAAACAAGGTGAATCCCTATAATTTATGTTGCAATTTACATTGAATATTTTCGCGACCAGGGTACGAAGAGATCTCCGCCCTGCTCGTAAGTGAACTCAGGATAAAGGTGAATCGCCAATAAATACATTTAAATAGGCAGTCAGGCACAAATAATAAATATTAGATTATAATCGTACTATCTTTTCTCTTGTGAGAGCCAGTATCTAGCATAAATACGCTAGACTGCCCTTAAAGCTTCCTTCGTAAGGATACTTCCAGATTGCAATTAGGTAATCCTACTTTCGAAAAAGACTGTCTCCCTCGCTAGAGTGGTCATGAGACCAGGGGACGGAGTAAACTCCGCTCTGCTCTCAAGGAAGCTCTGGCCACGACCCTTACCCTTAAGCGGGAAGTTCGTAACTGTCACGCTTTTTGCGCGATTGGGACCCTCTCGATTTCGTTCCCGTTCGGCGCCCCGCTCTTCGTTTTTACGGGACTAGTGGGGGACTCTCGAGACTGCGCGACCTGCTTCTCCTGCTATTCGGCAATCTGGTGAGCCTTTTTCTTGTATGTTCACCAAATTGCCTAGCAGCAGGCTTTGACTGTAACCCATAGATTGCAAAAAAAAATATATATATATATATATATAAACAATCGACGTGAAAATGTCTAAAAATATTCCCTCGACAGTGAGGAACAAATCTCTCGCTTGAAATTGTTATACTATTCAAATTTAAAAATTAACTATACGTAATTTTTGCTATTTTTATTAGGAACATTTTTTTACACTTCAAACTTTTAAATTCATGCTCAAAACGTCCAACTGAATCGTTTTCACCACAAAACTGAAATTCACTTACCAATACAATTCTCGAACGGTAATGGATCACTGGGGTAATGCGTTACCCCAGGCGATTTTCATTGCCACACAGAACAAATAGCAGACACTAACTCACTGGCTCACTGACCAAGATCGACTGCCGAATAGTTGAAGTGAATTATGATTATAGGCTTCCGAATCGGAAGTAAACCTGGTTAGGTCAGGCGCGTACTTTAAATTCTTAATGCGGTAATGTATTACCCCAGTTAATCATTCTGGGGTTGATTATTAAGAAACGCGAAAAAATTAAGGATTTTCTTAGACAAAACGTGGTTTCAGAAAAAAAAGATACACGTTCGCAAAAGCGAATTTTGTACTGAAAACAAATACTAAAAGGTTATATTTGCCAATTTTACATAAGAATTTAATAAACAAACACTTGATTACGAGCTCCAACCGAGCTATCCGCTAGGCGGAGGTGTGGAATGTCCAAGCCCGTAAGAACTGCAACGATTTTAAAAGAGTCATTTTTCTAGAAAACGGCTCGCCATTGACAAATAATTTGTTGGAAAATGTATTAAATTTTCCAAAAATTTGGCCCACTTGGATAAGAAATTTCGAATTTTCTAATTTTCACCTCAAATTTGTTATCAGAAGCCCTGAACCCTACCAGTACTGAGTCCCATTGAAACCCGCTAGTTAATTTAATTTTCCAATAGTTTGATCCATTCTGATAAAAAATGTTGAATTTTCTATTTTTAACTTCAAATTGGCGATCAGAAACCCGATAACCCCTCCAGTAATGATTCTCATGGATATCTGCAAAATTGAATTTTAGAAAAATTTAGCCCATTTGTATCAAAAATTTCGAACTTTTCAATTTTAGCCTCAAATTTGTGACCAGGGACCCTAAACTCCAGCAGTGCAGTACTATATCTCATTGAAATATGCCAGTTTATTGAAATTTTCAAGTATTTGTGACAAAAAAAATCCACAAAGTTATGAGTATTTGAGTTTTGACGTCTATTTTTCCAGAAAACACCAATTTTTTCTTCAAACTTCTATAGTTTTTGACCCAATTCGCATATTTCAGTATTCTCAGATTATGATTTCAAGTTTTCCGCCCTCTTTCTATATCCATCGGAAAAATTAGAAAGAGTTTAAAATTAACAAAATGGCAGCGATTTGTTTGAAAGTATGAAAAGTCGATTTTCACAAAAGCCCAGTTATATTGTTTGGCAATTGTTTGTTCAATTCAGCCTTTTTAAAAGCTAGGGATCCTGTGAGTTTCATGCGAGCTGAACCATTTTTGTGGCCAGGAGATTCTTTTTCATAAGATCGAATTTTCGCATTTTTTCTCGAAAGCAACGAAAAATACGAAAAAAATGTTAAGACATAAATTTGCACATCTAGAAAAGTTTTAAAAAAATACCTTTCGCTTTTTTGTGATATCTTGTGTTGTTCAAGGGAAAAATTCTACCGGCAACAAAAATGGTTTAACCCTCATAAAACTGATAGAATACCTTCCTTACATGAACAGAAACTTTTAGAAAATGTTGAAAATAATTAAAAAGGTGGGGTTTTCCAGAAAATCTTCTTAATTTTTTTCTTCGACGTTTGAAAACACAAAAAGAAGATTTTGTGGAAAACCCCACCTTTTTTGGTGTTTATAAGGAAAACCATGATTTACTCCGACTACTTCCAGACTATTTTATTCAGAATTTGTACAATGACGTTTCGAAATCGGACAGATTCCCTCATCAGATTGCCTATTGTAAAGTATAAACTATTAGAAACGTATTCTAGAAGAAATGAAACATAATAATAAGAATGATAAGAATAGAAAATTTGAGTACCCATTTTTTACATTTCAAAGAATTTCATAGAATTTAAGAGCCAAAATAGTTTCATGAAGGTTGTCATGTATTTCTCGAAACCAGCTATAAATAATATAGGAAAGGCAGAATATAAAAAGCGGTCCTACATCACCTCGAGTGCTCATTTTAGAAGGAGTATTACACCTGTAAAGTATAAAGAATTATTTCAAAATATTATTTAAAAAGTTGATTTTGAATTACGTATTAAAGTGAGTGGATTGTAGGTCAGGAAATCTATTAAAGATATGTTTCTATCAGAAAGTGGAAAGTTACCCGTATGATTCAGAAACATGATAACATTAAGATTGGATAAGCAATATGAAGACACATAAGTAATAGTAATTCAAGTTATTTCATAAAATAAAATATGAGAAGGACGGAGCGTAAACCCTCTGTCTCCATTTTAAACTTGAGAACACTCTTCTTCTTCTTCTTCTTCTTCTTGTCTGTCGCTTTTTCTATTCAGCACATGGCCAGAGCTTACACACAAATAATAAATGAAATGTGAGATTATCAAAAATAACTCATTCAGTAGAGCCACACTCAATGTACAATAGCCACGGTAAGTCCATGTCACGTCACGGCATGAAGAGGAAGGACAGAAGCAGGAAGCGAGCTAAGGCATACCATAACTGCATCAAACTCGGAGAAGTTGAACAATAATATTACCTCAGCTCAGCACCACAGTCAGAATCAGTAGGAAAGTTCCATCCCATCGTCCGGAAGTAGACACTCGTACGGATATGAGCGGATCTTAGCTTGGTTAACAGGTTGATGAGGCGCAAAGGGTAACGAAAACCATTAAACCAAAGTCTTTTAGTTTTGTACGAGACTCGCTTGTCCTATTCTCGTCGAGTACCCAGCTCCCCCCGATAGTGCCAGAGCCAGCTCTTCGAAAAATTCAGAATACCCCTTGAACAAATTCCCAACAAATGACAGATCAAGAAATGTTCAGTTCTAGCACCTACTTCATCGCAAAAAGGATTGCATAGAGGTCCGCAAACTTGACAGTGAAGCCCGCTTGTAAGGAAAGACCAAAGTTGTATTTAATCAGGGGAATACAGAATGTGGAAACCACTCTGTCATTAATGGGGTCAACCGACCCGTCCGTATATATCTTTGTTGGTTTAGGGCAAGAGAAAGAGACCAGACGCTTAAACGTCTCCTGGAAATCAACAGATGCCTCAATCAACCCACCCGAAATACGGTCAAAATCGACCTAGTGAAGGAGCTCCTCTCAGTTGTCGTCGAAGTGTGCCGGTCTGAGAAATCTAGCGGAACATTTCAGCGCACACCAAGTCACTGGCACAAGCAAAGAGAGGAGCACCCCATTCAAGGCAAGCCCTTACAAGGTTCCTGTTCACCACCCCAAGGTCAACAGGATCAGCACCCCAGGAAACTCTTGCCATAAGACGCGGATCATTCGCCACCCGCAAGGCGTTCCCAGTTATCTATTTTATATGCGGTATCCAGCTCAACTGCATATTTAGTATCCTTCAAGACCACTCGTAACCTTGTAAAGATGCACAGCTGACACTTGGGAAAGGAAATATACAGACTCAAAGAAGTCTCTCTGAGCCACGGGATTAACGCCTCAATGGCTCTCCTCAGAGATCAAGAGAAATCTCGAACTTTTGAAGTGTCGCTGTCAGCCTCTCTGGCCGACTAGTCACCCAGTTTGCGCATATCCAGGTTAAACAGGATTGGTAATGAAACGCCTCCCTGCGGGATATTATTTCTACAGTCCCGAGGGGCACCACGTTCCGAAATTAAGTTTCCGCTTGCTGGTCTCGAACGATATGAAGTTAATCATACAAGTTGCAACACCTAACTCCATGAGATTCTCGATCAGAACTCCAGGAAAAACCGTACTAAAAGCCCCTTTGATATCAACTGTGAAGGCCAGAGAAGGCTCTCCGTCTCTCAATTCCCGCATAATCTTGGTGGTAAACGTAACGACACAGTATGTGGCCGAGCTGCCCCTTCAAAATCCCAACTGGAACCTCGGAATCAAATCCTCTTTTTCCGCCATAAGCTCCAGCCTACGCTCAACTATTCTTTCAAAAAAAATTACACATGGTTGAGGTTAGAGAAATCGGGCGAAAACCCTACCCGGCCGGCTTAGGTTTTAAAGATGACAAAAGTATCAACCCAGGCCTCTGGGAAGAAAGAGAGAGTAAATATTCTGTTAAACAGAGCAAAAACAAAGTCCAGCACTGGGTCACCTCATCTATAACAGGAAACTCAAAAGGTACAATATGAGGGGCGACTAGATCCTCCTGCACCGTCCGAATATCAGAAGAGTTTGAATCCATGATGACGCCAGTGTTCCTAGCACTGCAACGGGATGCCAACGATCGTACCGTGAGTCAAATTCTCGCGAACCCACTCGAGGGATTGAGAGAATCACAGGAAATACGAAAAGAGCAATATTTCTGATTCCGTAGGAATCTCTTGACTTCATTTTCGACCTCCCTCGCCTCAACAACACCCTCTCAAAATTAGTATTTCTGTATTCTATCTATTCTTCCATCTATTCTTTTATCTATTCTATAATAGTATTTCTGATTCCGTAGGAATCTCTTGACTTCATTGTCGACCTCCCTCGCCTCGACAACCCACTCTCGAGATTGATTAGCCAGGTACTTCTTCAAAGCAGAACGCCTCCTGTACAGCGGTACATAACAATCAGGGTTCCACCAAAGAGGCTAAGTCTTCCTCCTACCCCTGTGGGAGTTGGAACGATACGCACCACAGTCAAGCAATAGGCGGAGGACCCTTTTTAGATTCTTTAGATAGTATTTAAAAAACGATCATATAGGGTGACAGGGTTAACCTCAACATCTAGATCTAGATACTAGTTCTAGATACTAGTTCTAGATCTCAGTTCTAGATACTAGGTCTAGATCTTAGTTCTAGATACTAGTTCTAGGTACTAGTCCTAGATACTAGTTCCAGTATGATTTCTTAAGTACCCCTTCGCGTTCGGAATCGCATTCAGGTCACCCACGACCAAAAAATGGTCCGAAGAAAAAGTATCCCCTATCACCATAACCGAGGACAGGTGAGCGAGAGAAGCCGAGATGAACACCAAATTTAAGTTCGCCCCAATCCTACCCAACAGAAGAAGAAGTCGGGTCGGGTTTGCAAGCTAATCCGAAAACCCGAAAGCTCGACCCGAAAACCTGAACAGGCCCGAAAGTTCGATTTCAGAAATGTTCGTAAATTTCCGTAACTTTTCGGTAATTTATAGTAAGTTACCGTAAATTACCGCCAAACATACCGGAAAATACCGGAAATTTGAAGGAACTTTTAAACTTGAACTTTCGGGCCGGTTAGGGTTTTCGGGTTTTTGGGCCGGATTGCGAACTAGAAACCCGACCCGAGAAAATCCAGACCCGATCCGTTCGATTCAGGTTTTCAAGAAATTTTCACACCCCTAGAAAATATGTAGAATTTTAATTCATTAGGCTCGCCTCAAACAGGTTTATGTAACTCAAATCAATCATGTAAACGGGATCCTGAAAAAAAAGGATTTACTAAGATTAAACATAAGGTCAATAGAAATTTTTTTACATTGAAAAAATAAAA
>JAUMHM010085131.1:0-11839 GCA_032362435.1 Melikaiella ostensackeni
GACAACCCTACATTTTTTTATTTGTCTAGTTGTCAACTTTCGATTGGTACTATATTTATCTTATTAAATCTTATATGAAATTATCTCCGTTTTTAACACTTTCAATAAATAATTGATAAGGTTAGGGACCCGGCTTTGCTCAAACAAACGAGCCGTTTCGTGTTGAGGTGTACATGATACACATGTTTCAATGCGAGTTTTTTTATTATCATTTGGATGAAGTTACTTTGCAGTGGGTTCTCGGACCTTGGCTTTTCTCTTTTTATCTCTGTAATCATTTTCTAATCTAGTATTTAACATTTTCTAGTATGTTTGCTTTTTCTTGTTGACAGCTACACGGATTTCCTCATTCCACGAATCATCTTCAGCGTTTCCTCCTAAAGCCGCAGTACCGCACACTTTAGAAGCACTTTTGATGATGCCGCCCCGTAGTATTATCCATGCCCCTTCTACATTTTGATTATCTAATTCAGTCTTTCAGTCACCTTTATGATGCCTTAAATATTTATTCAGCTTCTCAAGATATACCAATTAATAGCTGAATAAACCAAATTTATTATCCACTTGCGAATGGTTAAATTTTAAGTAATCAACATAAAAGAATAGGAATATTTATGCAGTTTTGCTGAGCTATAGAGTATTCTATCATAACGTCACACTCAGTCGATAATGTGAAATATAGTAGAACGATGTCATGTGGTGGAATCGAAAGCATTGTTTATATGGAGTTTCGGTAAAATATCCTTTTCAATTTACAAGTGGTGAGAAAATTGTGCTATATTTTTACGTTTCAATTTCATATAAAATTTGTTCACCTGTTGATTAGTATTTTCATAATTCACGATTTCTTAATCCAACCGAAAAAAATATAATGCCTAAAATTTGAAGTTGGGGTGACGTTACTACGATAGCTGCCATGATCCGCTCGGATGGAACCCTGGGCACCTCAACCTCAAATTTTGGACATTATATTGCTTTCTGAGAGATTATATTCATTTGGTAGAAATTTCATCTTCTTTGGTTCAAATTGCAACTGTTTGCTAGAAAATTAATCTATTTTGGTTGAGGATTCAACTATTTGAATGAAAATTAACTTTCTTGTTGAAACTTTATATTTTCGGTTTAAAAATTTAACCGTTCGGTAGGAAATTCAACTAAATGGCTGAAAAATTGAGTGTTTGGCTTAAAATTGACTATCTTCTTGAAAATTCATCTTTTTTGGTTGAATTCAACTGTTTTTTATTGAAAATTTCCAACTTTCTTAGTTGAAATATTAACTATTACATTTTTCGTTGAGAATTTATCTTTTCTGGTAGAAAATGCGACTGCTTGGTTGAAAATTAAACTTTTTTTTTAATTCATCTCTTTTAGCGGAAAATTATATTTTTTGGTTGAAAATGCAATTGTTAGGATGATAATTAATCTGTTTTGATTGAGGATTCATCTATGTTGTTGAAGATTTGTCTGTTCTGGTTGAATTTAATGGTTTTTGACTTGAAATTAAAATTTCATTTGAGTGAAATATGAACTATTTCATTTGGGTGAAATATGAACTATTTCATTTTTCGTTAAGAATTCAACTTTTTTGGTAGAAAATTCAAGTACTTGGTTGAAAGAGGAACTACTTTGCTCAAAATTCATTTTATTGGTTGAAGATTCATCGTTTAAATTGAAAATTCATTTTTTTGGTAGAAAATTTAACTATTTTCTTGGAAATTCGTTTTGTTTTTGGTTGAAAATTTATCTTTTTCGATTGAAAATTCAACTAATTGGTTGAATATTTACGTGATTTGTTGAAAATTCATCTTTCTGGTTGAAAATTTAACTATTTTATTGAAAATTCATGTTTTTGTGTTGAAAATTCAGGTCTTTTCTTGAAAATTCGTCTTTTTAGAATGAAAATTTATTTCCTTAGAAGTATTTCAACTTTTTTGGTAAAAAATGCAACTTTCTGCTTGAAAAATAATCTTTTTTGGTTGAGGATTCAACTAATTTGTTAAAAATTTGTCTATTTTGTTTGAATTCAAGTGCCTCTTTTTTAAAATCTTTTTTAGTTGAAATATCAACTATTACATTCCTCGCTGAGAATTCCTCTTTTTTGGTTCAAATTCATTTTAGTAGAAAATTTATCTCCTCAATTAACAATTTAACTATTTTATTCAAAATTCATCTTTTCGTTAAAAAATTAATCTCGTCTTTAATTTAAATAATTAATGTGTTTAATTCAGGAAGTTTAGACAAATGATTACAGGATATTTTTAAATACATTAATATCACCATCGAATGACTAATTAGGTTAACATTACTTAAAACATTATTAATAATTTGTTTAATTTGTTATTAAGGTACACGAATTTGAATGAAAATTGAAACAAATTTTTATTTTATCTACATACTCAAAATTCACTGCATGTTAGACACATTAATATTGTAAACAAAAGATATTTTTCTGGGAGTAGTGAAAATGATAAAAAGAAGTTCGATTTAAATCAGTATAAATTCAGTACTATAAAAGTTACTTTTACAAATAAAAAAATCATTGTTATTTAATTTTATATTACAATTTGAAAAAAATAATAGCACGCTCGGAAAAATTCCCTGACTGAAAAAAATCCCCTGACATTTCCAGGGTTTTCCAGGTACATATATAAAAATTCTCTGACAATTCCAGGATTTTCAGGTTGTCCAGGTAAGTAGACAGTTAGACATCCTGCTGACACCGAAATCCCCAATACAATTTGATACTCTCCTAATTTCATTACAAAAATATATCACACTTCTTTTTGAAGAAAGTGACAAAAATATTTCGAGTAGTAAACAAAATCCCCCTAGGGAAGAAAAGTTGCACCTTGAACTCAGAACTTTACGATTTTCTCCGAACCGAAGTGTTCTGATAAACAGGCACTTCGGCTTTTAACTTCACATTCACAATTTTTTCAATAGCCTTTAATTTGTCTAATAACCTCTGAAGACGGGCAGTAACAGCGGGCGCATGAGCCACCGGTAAAGTGCAGCTCTATCTTTCCCGTAATAATATTCATTGAATCTTCAAGGTAACTCATTTCTCCAGTCTAAAGGTGTATTCAGAAATCAAATAAATTTTAAAGTGACATAAAATACTATAAAAGTAATAAGCTTTTTATCGCAAATATGAACACTTCAACGTAAATTGAAACCCACCATTTCGATGTCATTTCGCGATTTTGGGTATCTCATTTAATGTCCCCTTTTTCAAGCAAGGTGCCATAACTCCAGATAATTAATTCACGTAAATGTTTACAGTGCGGTAAGCAATCGCGCGATAAAATCAGTGATGTTGAGTTTTATGGATAAATACTGAATGCTTGTATGCAGTAGCCATACAAATAAAAAAGTCAGCTTTGAATAATCCGCACTCGGTCTTATCTGTTTGGCTATAAATAATAATTTTTTATAGCTACTAGTGTCTGTGTCTGCTTTTTACGGCCGATTATGAATAATTAGTTATAATTATGAGACGGCCATTGGTTCGGGGTTATCCTTTGTTGCATACTTACTAAAAAAACAGATGCCCTTTGGCGCATGCGATAAAATACGAGTAGAAGATGGCTATCGAACCCAAGTAATTCGACTAATCGAAGTAACTCGACTTTGCGCATTTTGCTCGGTCGCTTTACTCGGCCCGATACACTCGCTTCGGCACTTTACTCCAGCAGCTATTCGTTACGGGCCGCCCTAATCTACTTTATGGCTTTTAAATGCCGCCCGGTGTTCAGGGAAGAGCACGCGCCCTCTTTCAAGAGGCCGCTGATGCCAAATTGAAATTACTCACATTTTCGAGATGATTTCTGAGAAATTTTCTGAGAATAAGGCTGATTTCGGAAAAATAATTTATTGATCATTACAAATCCAGACCTGCAGGTGTCTCCAGACTATATTTTCAACTATGTGAATTTGGGGCCGAACAATTTTGAAAGTTTAGACCTACAGTTTAGCCATTGTTCCGCCTTAAGAAGAATTGATGAACAATTATAGGATTACCACTGGACCGGGAAGTCGGCAGTTTTTCGACACTGGGAAGAAATTATCAATCAGTGAAAATCCTTACTGATTAGACTCAGTGACATATTTCTCACTGATACAAATTTAAAAATCAGATATTTATATTATGACCAAAAATTCTTTAAATTTCTAGTTTTAGTAGGAAAACTTATCTAGTCACTTTAAATCTCTCTCGTGAAAAGATGTAAGATAGCTGTGCCCCGTGACGACGGCTTCGCCGCCGCGGAAGTGCCGCTATATTTAATTTCACACATTGATAACAAAAGAAAATACAATAAAAGTTTCAAAAAATGACCAAGAAAACTTGTAAAAGACCTGATGAACAACTTTCTCTAACCTAAGGCTAAGTTAAGTTATGAAGGAAGTTCGCGTTTATAAGTCAAATTTTTTATTGTATTCCATCTTACTTAGACTACTTCTGTGTATATTAATTTTGAACATGAAATACTGAAATGGAATAAACATAAATCTTTAACTCTTTACAATTAACATAAACTTTTAACCATTTAAAATGAAGAATACGCTGAATGAATCACAGCGCTTGTATGATACTTAGTTGTATGTAAAGACTTATGCTTAGAATAATCTGACGATAATTCAACGAATATTCGTTAATTGAATCGACTTATTACTTTAAGGTATTCGAGTAGACAAAATTGATCGTCCGATTATTTGCAGCGTAAATGTAGAGATTTTTATTCATTTCCAACACGATTGTGAAATTTGTACAAAATTTTAAAAAAATCTGAAAGCCAAAAAAGAATTAAAAACTCAAAAGCGTAAAATAAAATATTCATTATTGAATTTCAAATAATAAAACTTGTACTCAAGTCATAGAATCTGGTTTTGAAAAATGCAAAGTCGACAGTGAAGTTTGAATTAAACTTGAAAAAAACTCTGAGAATGTAAAACAGAAATAAAAACTTGAATATAGAAAATGGAGACTGTAGTTTTCGCATGTTGATTGAAAAAATTGTACTTAACCTCTCAAATGCAAATCGAAAGTTAACCTAACTTTTTACATTTACCGAACTTAGACGCGCCTGTCAGTCACTGCATAAATAGTACGACGTGCAGAATAAATCAATTTGTACTTACGATTTAAAAGCGGTGAATTTCGCTGAGCGTTAGATTATTCTAAGCATAAGTCTTTACATACTCGATGCTATCCAATGTCTACACCCAAACTCGTCTGTCGTTCACCGGCCGCGCTCGGGAGTTTTGTTTTTATACAGTTTTCCACTCCCCTGACCAAATGTACAGGCGAATGCGAGTGCTTCTAATGAAAATTCGGGGACTCAAGAGATTGAAGAAAACCACCGGATTCAGTACGTCAGGCATTGTTTCAAGGCTCATTAGGAAATATGGGGTATTCGTGGTTTCGCGAAGGGCTTTAAGCTAAAAGGTTTAATATCTAACGATCTGCTAAGGGAGGGAGGATTTTAATCACACTCAACTCTTTATTTACGGTTCTCGATATACCGCCTTCCTAGTATATCCACTGGCTGTATTTGAGGATTAGGGGATCCAAGGCGCCGAGAGAGACGAGCTGTGAGCTCAGCGGAGATCAGCAGTTCCGCACCCACAAATCGGACAGTTCGAACACTCGTGTGCATATTTTGCATTAATTTTCAAATGCACGCGGAAAATTCTCTTTTGATTAATCAGTCGTCATTATTAAAAAAGGTCCATCCTTTATGATAACAAAAATCTATATTTATATAAAATACAGTTAATTAATATTATGTATTCCTACTGGAAATGATTCACACGGCCATGACTGTTTACATCATAGAAATTCTTGGAAGTGCCCCACGGTCATCGCAGACCATACTCAAGACCGGCGTCAAATGGAGGGTTGAGTGTATGTATAAACCCGAAAGAGATAGATGGAGCAAAAATCTAATCTTATCTAAAAATCTGCGGATTGAAACACATTCTTCTATAATAATTATGTATGTATATTGTTATTTGGACGGCTAAACTTTTGCTCAATTGCAGGTGTAAAAAAATTCCAGTGCCCAAATTGCCTCAAATTATACAAATGGAAGTCATTACGGATTACACACGTTTCTTATTATTGTGGGAAAATTCCACGTTTTAACTGCATCTACTGTGGTGAAAAAAGCATCAGAAGATTCATGTACTTTCAAATGCTTCAGCATTTGAAAGTTCACCATCTCAATATGCCAGAGTCTTTTACAGATGATACCCAATGAGCCAGACACAAATATTGATTCATCTCGAAATATTAAATACTCTTTAATTCTGAATAAAAAAAATGTGATGATTACGTAATAGTATTAAGCTTTTTCCTGTTATGCTATAAGCATGTTGTATCGTTTAATTCATATTTTTAAACTTATACATATACTTATACTTATAATTCAAGTTTTATTCATAACTCAATTGTGTACATTATCATCATAATAATTATTCATTTGTAACTCTAAATAATAATGTATCAAATGTAAAATTTAAACCTTAAAATCTTTAGTTTAAGAATGCTATTCATGTTTTGCAATTTTCAATTAAAAGTGCAAATTTTTTAAAAACATTCGAATGAAATTTTGTTTTTCAGTTCATCAAAAACAATCCTGAGACAAAGTACATTAATATTCCCCAAATTCGACTTACTCTATTGTTTATTTTACTGAAATTCATTCGATCTAATAACCACACTCAACTCTCCATTTCATACCAGTCTCGGGTATGGCCTACGACGAACGTGAGGCTCTTCCAAGAATTTCTGTGATGTAAACAGTCAGGGCCGTATGAACCATGTCCAGTAGGAATACATAATATTAATTAACTGTATTACGTTCAAATTTTGATGAAAAGAGAATTTCCCGCTTTATTCCCGAATTATTGAAGGTAAATACGAAATATGCACGCGAGTGTTCGAACTGCCCGCTTTGTGGCTACGGAACTGCTGAACTCCGCTGAGTTCACAGCTTCTCTCTCTTTCTCGGCTCCTTGGACCCCCTTATTCTTGAATGTAGCCAGCGACAGTTCTACGCAGGCGGTTTATCGAGGGCCGTTAACTCGAGATTTGAGTGTATTTGCTTTAATTATTATTTTTCGAATCACCATTTGCTATAATATTTTTCATAATTTCGGAGATGAGGTGCATGAATATTCCTCAAAGTTTACCTTTCTTTATGTTTATTTTACCGAAACTCATTCAACCGAATAACAATATTTATCCTAATTTCTATTTTCCGAATTACGGTTTGACCTCATCTTTCTTTTATTTTTCAAAATTATCATTTGTCATGGGTAATTTTGTCATAATTTTCATATCACTTAATTTTTATTTTCACGAATGACTATTTGGAATCATTTTTATTTTTTCAGATTACCAATAGCCCTACTTTTAATTTTTTCAAACTCTGTTTGGCACAATTTAAATTATATTACACAATAACCATCTGCTACTCGAAAGAGGGAAAACTACCTCAGATGATAATACGGATAAATGTGCAATTTATGGGAAATGGTAGTTCGGACTAACAAAAATTATATGAAATGTCGATTGAGAAAAATAAGAACTAGGGTAAATAGTAATTTGCAAAAATTTAAATTATGCCAAATAGAAAGTCTGGAAAATTAAAACTAGGGCAAATGGTGAATCGGAAAAATAAGAATTAAGCTTATTTTATTATTTCTATTGTTTTTACAATAAATCTTTTGGCGTAATTTATATTTTGTTGAAATGCTATTTACCTTAATTTTCATTTCTACTAATTGACATTTGTCATTATCTTCGGTAGGCCGAACTACCAGTTGCCATAATTTTCATCTTTCAGAATTATCATTCGACGTAATTTTCCTTCTTCCCAGTAGTAGATGGTTATTATGCAATGTTTTTTAAATTGTGCCGAATAGTCATTCGTAAAAATATAAATTAGTCGACATGAATAAATAAACTGCATTCAAGATTTAATAAAAGCATGTACTGATTAGCTTAAATCTATTTTTCTCTCATGAGTCTTTATGAGCATAAAGCGTAGGTAACTTTCGCAATTTTTTTAGATAAGCATGACTATCTGTTAAAAATAGTGATAAACTCGTTTAAATTGGATTTTAATTATTATCAATTTTGCATTAAAACTTTAGGTTTCTTGATGTCTCAAGTGGATTTTAGCTATATTTCACCATCGTCCAATATCGAAGCAAAAATTTTTGGAAGAGAAGAGATTAGTGTTGGTAGCTACATAATTGAACCGAGAGGAAGACAAAATAGTGCAAAAACAAGAAGGGACCCTTTACAGCCTTCAAGTATCCAAATCGCCCAAGTTGCTTCAGTCGAAGTCGAAATTTAACAAGACATTTAAAATATGAATATCAGCAACCTCCGAGATTTTCCTGTCCCTATTGTTAGTTCCGTTCCAAGCAAGCCAGCAATGTTCTCGCACATATCAGATCTCAACATTCTGGCCAAAAAACGTTTTGTCTTCACCTCAAAATGGAATCTTGCAATCCTCACTTCTCATCTGTTTGGCGTTTAACGCTTTGTTAACAACAACAAAAACGGCGAAGAAAGTCACAAAAGATTATCAAAATTTTCTTACTATTTGTACTATATAATTTCAGTATTTTTTGATGACTTTTCTCCTCTTAATGAATAAATTGTATTTCCTTTATAATCAAATGTTTTTTAAACAAGATTGTATTGAATATAGCCATGTTTGTAAAAACAGAATGAATAAAAGGTATTTGCATTATAGTGTAAATACGGTTATTGTTTTGTGATCTAAGGCATGGTACTAACTTTAATTATGAAAATTGTAAATAAGATTTTCAATTGGCATCAGAGTTTATATATTTTACTTCTTATAATAAGCAAGCTTTCGAAATAATATGAAACTTGACACGTTTCGTCCTAGACTGGCTCGCTGGACTCGTCAGTGAGGCAATGTGAGCCATCCCTGCCTTAGACGTTTTAGAATTTAATTTACCTAAAATCCATTATATCATATTTTACCATTTTTATAAGTTTTTCAAAAAGGAAAAATATAATATGGGACATTTTAGGACTTGATAGGGGAAAATGTGATACAATAGATTTTGGGTGAATCAAATTCTAAAACGTCTAAGGCACGGCTGGCTCATATTGCCTTACTAACGAGTCTCGTGAGCCAGCCTAGGACGAAACGTGTTAGGTTTCGTATTAAATATTTAAAAAACTTGATTATTATAAAAATAAAAAATTGCAGACCCTAATGCTAATTAAGAAAACTTTTTTACAATTTTTGTAAGCTTTGGGTCAATTAAAACCGATATCTTGCAAAAAACCAGCAAAGATGTCATTTAACATTGATTAAAAAATTGCTTAACTCGTTTCATATTGGGAATCAATAGGAAAAATGTAATTTTAGATGGAATTTATAGTTGCGGAATAGGCACTTCCATCTCAAAGTTAGTTATTCTGCAGACAAAATTAGAGGTGGAATCAATTAAATCATTGGTTTAATAAAAATATTCCTGGAAGGAGCAGAAACGTTTTGATGTAGTAAAAAGATAAATTAACATTAACACTTTTTTATTCTTTAATTTGAGGTGGATGTTCACCTTAGAAATTGCCAAAATATCTGGAGCGAAATTTTCCGATGTCTTGGATAAAATATCTTGCCACAGTTTAGATGGCAAAGCAAAAATGAGAATTTTCCGGGGAATTTTCCCACCAATGTGAACAATGTGGAAAATGCTACAAACATTGAACAACACTTCTTAATTTGCATAAAACAAATGAATGTGGAAACTTGTACCAACACATTCGTACAAATGACGTTGGAAAACGAGTAAAAATATTTATCGTTTTTTGAGATTTAGCTTTACCCGAAAAAAATTTTAAAAATGGTTTTGTACGCGTTTTTTTTTAAGGAACTTATTTCTCACGAACCTGCGAATTTATCATTCGAAATATATCGAATTGATTTTATGTGATTATATAAGAATTGATGATTTCTTACAGCAACTGCAGAGTGATATTTAAAAGAAATAAAACTCAAACATTAGAATCAAATTGAAAGATTGCAAATGAAAATGTTATCCTGAAGAGAAAATTTCAAGACATCGATTTTGACAGATTATCTTTTGCCGTATAGTTTTTGAGGTGTTTAATATTTTCCTTAAAGAATTAAAAAAAATTTTGCAGTATTTTCAAAAGATTTTCAATTAAATTTTGGATTATTCTTTTATTCCGTTTTCGGAATAATAAAAAAAATTCAACAGGATAAAAACCTGCGACGGTTTATTTAAATAAATTTTAATTAAACTGTTACCAAACTATGACGCTCTAATTGCCTATTCCTTGGGTATTTGGAAACAGTTTTCAAAAAAATGCCTGACGATCCGAGTGTCATAAAAATATAGTTAAACTTTGTTTTTTATAACAAAAATTTAAAAAATTTCAACTGAGTTTTTTTCAATTTTTCTCGAATTGAAACATTCATCAAGTTTGTATCAGAGTATATTCTACACAATCAGTAACAACTAAAAAACTTAATTTAGAAAAAAGGCCCCGAATTTTGAATTCAAATCAACATTGGAAATATCTTCGTAGATATTTCAAATTTCATACAACTCTTTAACACAAATATTAAGCCACTCAAGAGCTATTTACTCAACAATGATTACAAAAATTTATATCACCCCCCCCCCTTAAAAGTTTCAGGTTTGAAAAAATATTTCTGTCCAGAAGAGATTTCATTATTGTTCTCCGATATAATGAAATTTTATTATTAGAAAGGATTCACAGTTGCAGAAGAAACAACTGTGATAAAAATATATTAAGAATCTTCATTTCACAAACTAATTCTACACAATGTACACTGGAACCTTCATACTATATACCGTCGGTCTCGGGTATGGCCTGCGATGGTTTATAGCGATTCCAAGCATTGACTCCAAGCATTTCTGCGACATAAATATAATACCTAATAATATACATAATAAAACATAATATTAATTAACTGTATTTTGTACAAATGTAGAGTTTTGTTATCATAAAAGATGGACCTTTTTTATTAACGAAGACTAATTAATGAAAAGCGAATTTCTCGTGCATTTAAAGATAAAGACGAAATACGCACGCGAGTGTTCCAACTGACCACCTTGTGGCTACGGAACTGCTTAACTTCGCTGAGCTCACAGCGCCTCTCTCTTGGTTCCTTGGACCCCCTCAATACCGAATGCAGCCGGCGGAAATTCTAGGAAGACGGTATATGGAGCCCCGTTAAGGTAAGGTTCTAGTGTAATTAAAAAATTACCTAGGTACTAAAAGAACAGTTTTCACTGTTGAAACGGCATATTAAAATAAAATAGTAAAACGTTTTGAACTATTTATATCTTTGAGCGAAACATTGTCTTGATATCGCAATATTTAATGACTCGCGTTTTTTTTTAATAACAAAAATTCAGAGCAAAGTTTACGAAAATTTTGATTGTCTGGAATATTTTTATTTCAGAAAATTAGTTTAGTCCATAGGTTTTTCTTTGTATGTTATCAAACTAATATAAGAAGAAATACCCAATCATGTTCATTGACTCCTTTTGTAAATATCAAGGTAAAACTCATTAAAAAATGAAGTCATTTTAGTAATTTTTGTTGATATTAATCCATCTCTAGAATATAATGTTTAAAATCTAGCTCTGACCAAAACTGTATTTCTTTTTACAGGTCCTGGAATGATAATGTGGTCAGACTACCAGCAACGTCAATACAACTCTAGTCAAAGTGCAGCAGAAAAATATGTCTTTCCTTCAAATTCTTCCAGTTATATACCCCAGGAAC
>JAUMHM010085132.1:0-11839 GCA_032362435.1 Melikaiella ostensackeni
TTTGCAATTTCAATAAAAAATGTCTTACACCTGAAAAAAATGTGGGAACCTTACTTTTTACTTGCCCCTCGTACCTACCCTTCTTTTATCATGCGTTCTGATTCTTGCTTATAGACATTCTATATACAATATACATTATTTAGAAACGATGTGTGCATTTTTTTAATAGAAGAATTTTTAGATACAAATATACAATTTATGTTATATTACTGAAATTACTTCAAACTCAACGAAAACTTGCATCGCACGTCGCCAAAGAACATTTATTGATGTTTTATTAAATTTTGATAAGAATAAAAAATATTCGGATGAAATGTCGAAGACAAATGAAACAATAAACATGTGGGTTTTTATATCCGCATTAATGGAGATTCTATTAATCGCCAAATAAAATGGGATGATTTGAATGAAAATTGTTTTCAGGTGCCAACTTAACTGAAATGTGTTTCAGTGTTTAAATAATTAATTTTGCGACAGTAGAATTTGTTCTCATTTGATGAGTTGAATTTTATATTAATTGCAGGGCTCGGATCGTTCGACTTTTTCGACTTTTTTCGACATTTTTGAAAAAATGCGACTTTCCATTTTTCTCAGAAGTTCGCTACTTAGTTTCAATTTTAATGATATTGATACTCATAAAATTGAAATTCAAAACTTTAAAATGTTGTACCATTTTGATTGAGAACATGAGAGAATTCAAAGATTTTGAAAGAATTTTATAGTGCTTCAAAGCTTTTAGAGTATCTTAAATCATTCCAAGATATTTCTGAGAATTTTATAGATTTTAAAGCGTTTTGAGAGATTTCACGAAAATTCATCTAATTTGAGATGACTTCAAAGTTTTTGAAATTTGTGTAGAAATTTTAAGAGATATTACAATTTTCAAGATAATTAACGGGATATTAAAGTATTTCAAAGGATTTTCAGGGATTTCACCAGACCTAAGCGATGTTATAGGATCACCAAGGTCTTTAAAGATTGAAAAAATTTTAATAGATTTCAAAAGACTTGAAATATTTTAGGGTATTTCATAAGATTCTAAGAAATTTCAAAAGATGTCAAAAATTTCAGGAGATTTTCAAAGGGTTTATCAAAGGATTTCAAGCGATTTGAGTGAGTAAATGAAATGGGAATAAAATTTTAAGGTACTTCTAGGGATTTCAAAGGATTTCTACAGATTTCATGAAATTTTATGGGGCTTAAAGATTTCTAAGGAGTTTTAAATGATGTCGCGAGATTTGAAAGAGTCAAGGAGTTTTTAAGGTATTTACAAAATTTCAAGGGCTTTCAAGAAATTTTACAATATTTTAGGGATTCACAGGATTTCAAAAGAAATTTGAAGATTCCATAAGAAAACAAAATTAAGAAAGTAAATTCAGAATAAATCAAAACTTAAGTTTCTCTATAACTTCCAACATTCAAATTTAACTACGAAATTCTTGGAAATTGGGGAAAAACAAGAATCTTACGATCAAATTTGGACAACACAATCTCACATGTCTCCATTCAAATTTAAAAAACCAATAAAAAAAGAGAGGAAAGAAAAAGAAAGCAATTTCCAAATCCGCTACACTTTTTTCTCTCTCCCATCATTATTATTATTTTTTTTTTAATCACAATTATAAATATTTACAAAAAATCTACCAATGAGCACCGAAACGTTGGTAGATTTTTTGTAAATATTTATTAATTGTGATTGAAAAAAAAACAAATGAAAAAAGCCGAGAGAAGAAAAGGAGGAAGGGGATATTCGGTGAATACTTTATTTTTATTTCCCCTTTATTTATTTAAAGGAAGGCATTTAGAGTGTGATATCCAAATTTAATCGTTAGATTCATGTTCTTTTTTGGGATTTCCAAGAGTTTCGTAATCAGATTCCATAAGATTATAAGGAATTTTTAAAGATTTAAGTGATTTCTAAAAATTGGAGAGTTAACCGAGAGATTTCGAAGGACTTCAACAGAATTTAAGAGTTTTTAATAGATTTTAGTAGATTTCAACAGATTTCAAGGGACTTCAAAGCTTTTAGGCTCTAGAGTATTTTAGAAGATTCGAAGGAATTTCAGAAAATATCAATTATTTCAAGGGATTTCAAGAGGCTTTATTCGATTTTATGGGATTTTAGAGAATTTCAAAGGAACGGTATCCAGAATTCCAAAAGGAAAGGTATCCAGGATATCTGTGATAATTAAAAGGTTCCAAGGGATTTCTACAGATTTCAAGGGATTCAAAAATATTAACGAGTTTTCCATGAATTTTTAGAGGATCTCAACATATTTCAGGGGTTCTTAAGGGATTTCAAGAAATTTCCAAGCTTTTTGGGCATTTTAAAAGATTCCAAAGGATTTCACGCGATTTTATGGGAGACGTATACCGTATATCTGATTTCAAAAATAGCTAACTCCTCGATTTATTATTTAAAAAATTGCATGACTCTATTTTGGTACTATTTTTCATAATTATGCTACTATTAATACTATTTTGAATTTGTTAAATGTGTCCACTTCATTGAAAATTTTTTCATTTCTTAAATTTCGTTCAGTTCACTCAAATTCTTATGAATTTCATCAGTCCTTCAATTCCCTTGAATTCTTCTAAATTCATTCCAATTTGAGAGAAATCAATTGAATATTGTGGATCTTTGGATTTTTTTGAATTTATTTGGAATTTAGACTAAATTTCATGGAATTTTGTGGAATTCTCTTGAATTTTTGACTTCGCCCTGAATTCTTTTGAATTCACTTGATGTCTTCAAAATTCACTCAATTATAATCAATTTAATAGATTTTTTAATAGTTTTTGTGAATTCACCCTTCAGTCTTTTAAGCTCACCTTGAATTCTTAGGCATTTCATTAAATTCTTGTTGAATTCGCCCAGAATTCTGTTCACTTTCAATTTATTCCATTCGATGTTAATTTTTTCATTTTTAAGCTTTTGTTCAATTCACTCAAATTCTTATGAATTTCATCAAAGTGTTTTAATTTCCTTGAATTCTTAGACATTTCATGAAATTTTTTTAAAATTCCATCTAATTTCTCCAAACAAACTCCGAATTTAATGAATTCAATGAGTTTTAAAATTTGTTTGAATTGTTCTCAATTCACTTGAATCTGTGTTAATGTCATTGAATTCTTCTTATTTCTTTTTTGTTTCAATCCACTATAATACTGTTGAAATCGTCCTAAATTCTCTACACTTTCAATTTATCCGGTTCGATATAAATTCTTTCATTTTTAAGCTTTTGTTCGATTCACTAAAATTCTTTCGAATTCCATCACTAGTGTATTGTTCGACAAGTTGAAAAAGCGAGAGATTTAAGACGAGTGAGAAGTTAGCCACCCGAGCTCCGCTCGGGTGGCTATCACACGAATTTTAAATCGTTGCTTTTTCAACATGTGGGGCACGATACTTTTTCTGTAGTTTGTTTAAAAAAGTGCTAGTTTTTTACCTGTTTTTTTTGTTTAAAAAGGAGGCGATTTGTTGCCGATTGACGCAACAATAACAATGGCAATTGTCAAAACCATGGCAACAATATGGCCGTAACAGTAAGTTGGTAGCAATGTTTATTCAGGAAGGTTAGGAGTGGTGGAAATAGATACAACGCAATAGTTGTGAGTTCACCTTCCCTTACTGAAGCAGGCCACAGGGTTCGTTCAGTAGTCCGCACTTTATTTACTTTTTTCACCATGCGTCACTTTTTTTGCTGCGTCCGTCTACTTTTTTCACCGTTGCCCGGAAAGGTCGACACTGCGTATGCGCCACGTCGTCGACAACAAATCGGTCACTTTTCACACAAAAAACAGGTGGAAAAACTAGCACTTTTCTGCGAATTATAGAAAAAGTCTTTTAATTCCCTTGAATTCTTACAAATTCACTCAATTCTACTCAATTGAATGGATTTTTTGATTCCTTAATAGTTTTTGTTAATTCACCCTGAAGTCTTTCAAACTCACCTTGAATTCTTGGGCGTTTCATGAAATTGTTGTTTAATTTCATTGAATAGTTTCAAATTCACTCTAAGTTTAATGAATTCAATAAATTTTTAAAATATTTTTGAATTTTTCTCAATTCATGACACTATTTTGTTACAATTTTTCAAAAATTATGCTACTGTTGATACTATTTTGAATTTGTTGAATGTGTCGAAGGCCTGATATTTGAAAATCAATAAGAATTATGTATTATGTATTCCTAAACAAGTAAAGTTTTTATTTCAGTCATTCAATTTGATATTGTTTTTTTTTATTATCTCTAAAAATTTCATGCGACTTCTTGTGGACTTTTTTCGAAACTCCATGCGACTTTTTTGTAATTTTATGCGACTAATGCGACTTTTTAAGCCTTCTGCATAGTCGATTCGAGCCCTGTAATTGTAATTAAATTTAAAAAACGAGTATACCTGATTATTCTTTGGAATATTATTGTAGTTTAAGGTACCCTGGCGAAAGTTTTGGATAGAAATTCATCCCGAACAAACCCGAATCATTCCAAAATGTGTATCCGAACCAATCCGAAAAAGTTCTGAATTTCATTCGATCCAAATCGGTAAAAAATCAATGCGAATCAATCGAAACCAAAATTCCAACCCGAATGAATCCGAATTAATCCAAACTCGGAATGACATAAACCGATTTTTAATCCGAATGAATCCGATTGAATCCGAACGCGGATTCATTCGGATTGAAAATTTTGTTCGGATTGATTCGTATTGGAAGTTCGGATTGAACCGGATTGAGTCGGATTAATTTTTAACCGATTTGGATCGAACGAAATGTAAACTTGTTTTGGATTGGTTCGGATACAGATATCGGAATAATTCGGAATGATTCGGAATGAATTCTGTCCGAAACTTTTGCCAGGGTAGTTGAATAGAAGACACGAGAGGAGAATCGAGTGTCGAGTTTAAAATTTTTTCCCCCTGAAATCCGAGCACGTACTCCTTAGCTGAGACAGGGACGTGAAACTTTTTCGCCACGTAAAACCCAGACTGGCAATGAAATTAACCCATCTGACTACATCGTAGGGGCGTGCTAGGCCGATGCGGCGCAACTGGTTGATTTATCGGTGCTTTCGCGCACTGAAAACTAGCTAGGAGGCTGAATTAGATTACGGTCCGTGCACAAATTGCTTTATTCAAATGCAATTCAGGGAATGAGACGTCTTTATGTCGACTGTAAAGTAGTCGCCGATGGTATCGATGCATCGGATATTATAATTTCAAACTGAAGGTGGAAGATTCCATTTTTCTATTAGCGAATTACTCCCTCGCGCATCAGTTTGCGAGAGAGAATATTAAATAGGGGAGGTTTTCATTTTAGACTTTATCACCTCCTCGCTAATTACGAATTATCTTTACTCACATATATTCCAATATTTGAAATACCTTCAATCACAGATATTGACTGATTTAATCATTAGCCCATCTTTAAATATTAATTATATAATCAGGGCTGCCACACAGTCACTTAAGTCACTTTTAGTGACTCTTTAACCACTTTTTAAAGATGAAGTCACAATAGTCACTTTTTTAAATGGAAAGGTCACTTCAGACACTTTTCTTTCAATAAATTAAAACAGAGAAACCAAGGGTTAACCACTATTAACTCCAGGTCTACCTATTTCTGAGTTGTCTTGAATTCTTTGGGAGTCCCTTCAAATCAACTGAATTCAATGGAATTTTTTTGGATTTGAAAAATTTTGTTCCATTCACTTGAATTATTTTCAATTCACCCTGAAGTCTTTTAAATTCATCTTGAATTCGTATGGATTTCATCGAATTCTCGTGAATTTCATCAAATTCTTTTTAATTCCTTTAAATTCTTTTAAATTGACTTCAATTCCACTGATATCAATAGAATATTTTAGATTTTTCAAAATTTTTTTTCAATTTATTCGGAATTCGACCTGAATTCTTATTATATTATCCTGATTTTTTTTAATTCTTTAGAATTCTTTTGATTTTTTTTGTTCAATTCAATGGATTTTTTAGTTTTATTTTTTCACCCTCAAGTCTTTTGAAGTTACACAAAATTCTTAGGCCTTTCATCAAATACTTTTTGAATTCCCTTCAATTTTTCTAATTTCACTCCAAATTGAATGAATTCAATGCATTTTTAAAAATATTTCCGAATTTTTTTACAATTCATCTTGAATTATTATCAAATCTTCTCATTTCCCTTGAATTTCTATAAGTTTACATGAATTTTATTTTTATTTATTGCTGTTTTCAATTGACTGGAATTTTGTTGAAGTAATTTTATTCAATTCACTCGAATTCTTATGAATTTCATCAAAGTTTCTTTAATTCCCTTTAATTCTTCTAAATTCACTCCTATTTTACTGAAATCAATGGAATATTTTGGATTTGTTAATTTTTTTTCATTTCGCTGGAATTTCAACCTGAATTCTTTGAAATTCTCTTACATTTCTACGAATTCACTCTGAATTCTTTTGAATTCACTTGGCATCTTCTGAATTCACTCAATTCTAATGAATTCAATGGATTTTTTTTATGGTTCTTGTGAATTCTCCCTTAAGTCTTTTAAGTTCACCTTGAATTCTCAGACATTTTTTAAAATTCTTTTTGAATTCTTTTGAATTTTTCTAAATTCACTCCAAATTCAATTAATTCAATGATTTTTCAAAATATTTTTGAATTTTTTTCAATTCACTTGAATTTTTATCAATATTATCGAATTCTTCTCATTTCCCTTAATTTTACTTAAATTTTATTTTATTCATTGTTTTTTTTCACACTTTTTCAATTCACTTGAATTCTATTGAAGTAATTTTGTTCATTTCACTCAAATTCTTATTCGTTTTATCAAAGTCTCTCGATTTTCCTTGAATTCTTCTAAATTCACTCCAAATTGAATGAAATCAATGGAATATTGTGGATCTTTGGCTTGTTTTTCAGTTCGTTTGAATTCATTTGGAATTCAACCTGAATTTCATGGAATTTTTTGAAATTCTCTTCAGTTTTTTAATTCACCCTGAATTCTTTTGAGTTCACTTGATGTCTTCGAGACTCACTTAATTCTAATCAATTCAATGGATTTAAAAAATAGTTTTCGTGAATTCACCCTTAACTCTTCTAAACTCAACTTGAATTCTTAGGCATTTCATTAAATTCTTTTTGAATTCGCCCAGAATTCTGTTCACTCTCAATTTATTCAATTCATTGGAAATTTTTACATTACATTACAATCAATGGAATATTGTGGAGCTTTGGATTTTTTTTTGAAATTAATTTGAATTCACTTGGAATTCAACCTGAATTCCCTGTAATTCTTTAGAATTCTCTTGAATTCATTAATTCACCCTGAATTCTTTTGAATTCACTTGATGTCTTCGAAATTCACTCAATTCTAATCAATTCAATGGATTTTTTATAGTTTTTGTGTATTCACCCTTGAGACTTTCAAACTCACCTTGAATTCTTAGGCCTTTCATTAAATTCTTTATGAATTCGCCCAGAATTCTTTTCACTCACAATTTATTCAATTTATTGGAAATTTTCTCATTTTTTAAATTTTGTTTAGTTCACGCAAGGTCTTATAAATTTTATCAAAGTCTTTAGCATTTTTCTAAATCCGCTCCAATTTGAATAAAATCAATGGAATATTGTGGATCTTTGGATTTTCTAAAACTCATTTGAACTCATTTGGAATTTAAACTAAATTCTTTGTAATGCTTTGAAATTCTATTGAATTTTTCAATTCACCCTGAATTCTTTTGAATTCACTTGATGTCTTCGAAATTCACTCAATTCTAATCAATTCAATGCATTTTTTATAGTTTTTGTGAATTCACCCATAAGTCTTTTAAAGTCACCTTGAATTCTTAGGCCTTTCATTAAATTTTTTCTGAATTCGCCCAGAATTCTGTTCACTCTCAATTTATTCAATTCACTGGAAATTTTTTCATTTCTAAAATTTTGTTCAGTTCAATCAAATTCTTATGAATTTCATCAGTCTTTTAATTCCCTTGAATTCTTCTAAGTTTGCTTCAATTTGAATAAAATCAATGGAATATTATGGATCTTTGGACTTTTTTGAATTCATTTGGAATTCAACCTGAATACCTTGGAGTTCTTTGGAATTCTCTTGAATTTTTTAATTCACCCTGAATTCTTTCAAATTGACTTGATGTCTTGAAATTCACTCAATTCTAATCATTTCGATGGATCTGTTTAAAGTTTTTCTAAATTCACCCTTCAGTCTATCAAACTCACCTTGAATTCTTAGGCATTTCAATAAATTCTTTTTGAATTCGCCCAGAATTATGTTTACTCTTAATTTATTCAATTCATTGGAAATTTTTACATTTTTAAAATTTTGTTCAGTTCACTCGAATTTTTATGAATTTCACCAAAGTCTTTTAATTCCCTTGAGTTCTTCTAAGTTTGCTCCAATTTCAATGAAATCAATGGAATATTGTGAATGTTTGGATTTTTTTGAATTCATTTGGAAGTCAACCTGAATACCTTGGAGTTCTTTGGAATTCTCTTGAATTTTTTAATTCACCCTGAATTCTTTCAAACTCACTTGATGTCTTCGAAATTCACTCAATTCTAATCAATTCAATGGACCTGTTTATAGTTTTTCTAAATTCACCCTTCAGTCTTTCAAACTCACCTTCAATTCTTAGGCATTTCATAAAATTTTTTTTCAATTCCATTGCATTTTTTCAAATTCACTCCGAATTTAACGAATTTGATGAATTTTTAAAATATTTTTGAATTGTTCTTAATTCACTTGAATTTATATCAATTTCATCGAATCCTTTTCATTTTATTTTTCGATTTTGTGGTTTAATTCTCTTTAATTCTATTGAGTTGGCCATGAATTCTATTCGCTCCTCATTTATTCAATTCATTGGAAATTTTTTCATTTTAAAAATTTTGTTCAGTGCACTCAAATTCCTCTGAATTTCATCAGTCTTTTAGTTCCCTTTGATTCTTCTAAATTCATTCCAATTTGAGAGAAATCAATTGAATATTGTGGATCTTTGGATTCTTTAAAATTCATTCGGAATTCATTTTGAATTCAACCTGAATTCCTTGGAATTCTCTTGAATTTTTTGATTCACCCTGAATTCTTTTGAATTAAGTTGATGTCTTCGAAATTCTTTCAATTCTAATCAATTCAATGGATTTTTTATAGTTTTTGTGAATTCACCCATCAGTCTTTTAAAGTCACCTTGAATTCTAAGGCATTTCATTAAATTCTTCTTGAATTTGCCCAAAAATCTGTTCACTCCCAATTTATTCAATTCAGTGTTAATTTTTTCACTTCTAAACTTTCGTTAAATTCGCTCAAATTCTTATGAATCTCATAAGTTTTGATTTCCTTGAATCTTCTAAATTCACTCAATTCTACTCAATTGAATGGATTTTTTTTATTTTTCAATGGTTTTTTGTGAATTCTCGCTCAAGTCTTTTAAATTCGCCTTGAATTCTTAGACATTTCATGAATTTTTTTGGAATTTCGTTGAATTGTTCTCAATTCACTTTGATCTATATTAATTTCATCGAATTCTTATTTCTTTTTTATATTTTTTGGTTCAATTCACTTAAATTCTGTTGAATTCGCCCTGAATTCCCTTCACTGCATATTTATCCAATTCAATGTAAATTTTTTCATCTTTAAGCTTCAGTTCAATTCACTCAAATTCTTATGTATTTCACCAAAGTTTTTTAATTCCCTTGAATTCTTCTAAATTCACTCAATTCTATTCGATTGAATGGATTTCGAAATGATTTTTATGAATTCACCCTTAATTCTTTTAAACTCACCTTGAATTGTTAAGCATTTCATCGTATTTTTCGTATTTCTTTTTTGGATTTTTTTAGTTCAATTCACTTAAATTCTGTTGAATTCGCCCTGAATTCTGTTCACTCCCAATTTAATCAATTCATTGGAAATTTTTTCATTTTTAAGATTTTGTTCAATTCACACAAATTCTTATGAATATCATCAAAGTCTCTTACATGCCCTTGAATACTTATAAATCCACTCCGATTTTGCTGAAATTAATATTGATTTTTTGAATTCTTGTCAGTTCAGTTGAATTTACTCCGAACTCTTTGAATTTAACTTAAATTGTTTTGAATTCTCATGAATATATCCCGAATTCGTTAAAATTGACCTGGACTTCTTATAAACTTCATCGAATTTTTTAGAATTTTTCTGAATTGAAAAGAACATTAAGTCACATTATTAATGGAGATCAGTCACTCTTTGAGTTACAATTGAGTCACTTTTGGCCACTTTTCGGTTTTTGCAGGTCACTTTTTTCACTTTTTTCAAGTAAATTAGGCTGTGACAGCCCTGTATATAATACGCTTTCGCGTTTTTTCTCTCAAAATGATATTCAATCTCCTGAATTTAATATTCAGTTCATCAATAGCTTTGAAGGTTGCTTTGACGTGAATAATTCGTGCACTGTCTTCTCATTATCTCAAATTGATATTTTTGAGCAACATGTGCAAAGTGTAATGAAAAGGAAACGTGAATTGTTTCGATATCGACTGTAGTTTCCTCAAGCATTCAATTTTCGATGTTACAATTTCATAGACTGGCAACTAAGAGTTTTCAGGCAATGAAAATAAATGATCAAAGTTATACTATGGTATTGTATCGAAATGGTTCAAATTAAATTTAAAGTAAAATAAATACATTACTTTAAATGGAATGGTTAATCCAACTAATAAATGTGACTCTTTTAAAGTAAATGGTTTGAATCAATCGGTAAATATGTTGTTTCAGCCAATAAAGTGATTATGCTATTCACTACAGAACGTTATTTCCAAAGCAGTGGACAAAATTTCATGAATTATTCTTAACAAGTATTCCATTAGCTTCTTTATTCACATTTTGAGAATGCGATTTTTTTTCAACTGAAAATATTTCAGGTTTTCCTCATAACAGATTACTTTTTACTTTTTTTAATGCACCTATTTATTGCAAAATATTTCATGATGAGTGACGTTTTAGAGGAGAAAAGGGAACTTTGCCTATCATGAATTCAACGTACGTTGAGAAAAAAGGGACAAAACTGGATTTGCATACAAGAATAATGGATGAAGTCGTTCGTTTGAATATTAAATTGTTACATTTTATAAGGTAGAGAAACATATTATAGACATATTACACACTGAAATATGAAATACGTACTGAGGAAAAATACTCTATGTCTGACCAGTTCAGCTGTCACAACTAAATGGTGTCTTACATATTTTCAATATCTCTTAAAGATCGAACTGAAATCTACTTTATTATGAAGTTTTATATGGTATACTAAAATAGAACACGAAAAACTCCACAAATCAAAAATAGACTTCGAAACTACCTACTTTACGGCTCATTAGAGACAAGTGTACAATAAACGTACAACGAAATCACTAAAGAGAGAGAAAAAGAAAGCTTCAACCAAACCGATCGCTCATTTTTTCTTTTTTTCGTCTCTTTTATACTACTGGGGACCCAACAAGTTTCGAAACCAATTTAGACTTCCTCATCAGGGACAATTTATAGGAAGACTACAGTTATAAATAATGGAATTTATATTAATTAAATTCAATTATTACCTGAGAATAAAAATAAAGAAACTAATATCAAATGTTCTTTGGTCCATTTTTCTATTTTCTTATTAATATCAATCTTTTTTTGGAAAACTTCCATGAATCTAACTTTTTGATTTTTTAACCAGTCCCCCAATCACATCCATTCCATTATCCAAATTTATATTATTATTATTCTAAATTATATCTCAGACTTAAGATGGTTACAGCCCAATATGTCGAAGGCACTTTTTGAGTTGGATATTTGTACCAAA
>JAUMHM010085133.1:0-11839 GCA_032362435.1 Melikaiella ostensackeni
GATTGAAAATGGATTATTCTTTACGTAAGAAGAAAGTTTATTGCATTCGAATATTGCTTGAGGCATTCGAATAGGATTTTCTTTCCAGCTTCTTAGCAGGTTACGAACCGAGACCTTTACTAAAATACAAAAGTAACTATAAATGTAACGATAGTTACTTTTTTTGGGAAATGCAACTAAGAAAAAGTTTCATTTTGAATTGGTAACGGTAACGATAACTAGTTCCTTTTGAAAAGTAACTTACCCATCACTGGAATTATGATAAATGACAATTCGGGAAAATACATGTTTAGTTAAGTGGTTTTTAGAGAAAATAAAATTTACGTGACATGATTAGGTGAAGTGGGAATCATGATAAACGATAATTCGATTAAATGAATATTAGGTTATGTGGATATTCGAAGAAAAAATATTATGGTAAATGACAATTCAATAAAATAGAAATTAGGCTAGATGGAAAATATGACAAATATAATTTATGACAAATAAGAATTCGAACAAATAAAAATTAGGTTAAATGCCATTTCGGGGAAATACGAATTACGATGAATGAGTTTTAGGTAATTTCATTTTTAGTGAAATGACGCTGATTTCAAATGAAATTTGGGAAAGGTTCATGCGTCTCCAAAGTTTCTAATAAAGTAAACCAAATTTTCATAAAATGACTGGTGTTTTCCTATCCCAAACAATTTTAATAATAACTAGTTTTACGAAACGCTTTCCCAGGCTTTTCGGGATGCAGTGGGACTCCGAGTGAGATAGTCCAGTTTATTTTCGGTGCTGGATAGCGGCGGCAATATTTCCACGATTTCTTATTGCCGTTGACGTAAAGTTGGCGCAGCTTAAAAATAGACAAAATATAAATTCTCGTTGTCACACGAAACCGAGCCGCAAAGAAATTAAAAACAGACCGAAAATTGTCCTAGAATTTCATAAAAATGCAGAGAATTTTAATTTTTAAAAAATTGTACATTTTTGGAAAGGAAAAATCGGGATTTTAAAGCTACAAAGTTTGGAATCTTTACAATTTAAACTTACCCTTTGGTTGCGTTTAAATTTGGAAGTGTAAAAATTTTGAATACTTGGAAATTGGAAGTTTTTGAACTTTTACTTTGCAACATTAAACTTTTGACTCTGAAAGCTTTTTAATTTGAATGCGTTACCATTTTTAAACTTTGAATTTTGAATATTTTAAATCCTGGAAAATTCCAACTTTGAATGCTTTGAAAAAAGTATTTTCTAATTCTAAAACATCAAAATAAAATATATTGAAAGTTTAACTAGTGGGTATTTTCTCCTGAAATACATATATTTTTTCTAATTCCTTAAATTCAAATTACTCACCCGGATATGGACCGGAAGGTGAAACATTATCCTTTCCTCCCTTTCCATCTTTACTTCCGCCTCCTGCAACAAGATAAAATTTCCGATGTTAGAAAAAACACTTTCTGTCTTCCTAATTTTCTAAGATAAAACATTCAGGATGAATAAAAATGAACATCGTGAAACTAGGAACATGAAGACGATAAAAATAGGAATAAGGCTTAAAACTAACACAATTATGCGATTCGTGATTCGCATCTATATCTGAGGTGCTTTTATGGGAAATATAAATTTTTATGTAAAGAAGGCATCACTCTGATAAATAAATTCAATAATTTTTCATTCTAAAATTTCTTTAAAGGGCCATCCATAAATTACGTACCACATCTTTTGCCAATTTTTAGCCCTCCCCTCCCCTATGTAACAAGTCGTAACAAAATGGTTTGGACCCCCTCCCCCAAAGGTTACGTTATTTTTTCAAACATTTTCAGGCATGTCTTATTAAATACAATTCAGCGACACCTGAATTACCGAATAATTAGAAGTTATTAGAATGAAAAGAAATCAAATAAAAATACTCTCAAATCTTTTGTCAAATCACTTAAAGTTATATTTTTAATAACAATTTAGTAGTAATTTCAAAAATTGCGAAAAAACTTAATTTTTATCGATATTTCTCTACAGAAGGATGGAAAAAATCAAAATACTAATCTAATTATACTGATGTGAAGTCTTTATAACGTTATTACAATCTTTTATTGTAAATACTAATTGATTTAAACTTTGTTATATTCAGGACTGCCACACAATCAGTTTTAATCACTTTTTTCTCAAATCACTTTTTAGTTATTTTTTCAAGATAAAGTCACCACAGTCACTTTTTAAAATGAAAAAATCGCCATAGTCACTTTCCTTTCAATAAAGTAAAAACGAGAACCCAAGAGATTATCACTATTGAATTCAGGTCTATGCCTTTTTCTGAATTTTCTGGAATTCTTTTGAATTTTTTTGAACTCACCCTGAAATCTTTGGAATTCCTTTGAAATCCACTGAATTCAATGGATCCTTCTTGAATTTTCAATTTTTTTATTTAATTCACCCTGAAACTTATAAATTCTCCTTGCACTCTTATTAATTTTATCAGATTCGTATTCACTAATTCTATTCACTCCCATTTATCTGAATTCAACGGAATTTTTTTCGATTTAAAGACTTTTGCTCCATTCATTTGAATTATTTTTAATTCATCGTGAATTCGTATGAATTTCATTGAATTCTTCTAAATTTATTCCAATTTTACTGAAATAAATGGAATATTTTGTATTTTTTGAAGTTTTTTCCATTCATTTGGAATTGACCCTGATTTCTTATTAATTTATCCTGAATTCTTTTCAAATTTTTAAAATTTTCTCGATTTTTCTTCATCTTCCTGAATTATTTTGAGTTCCTTTCAGTTCTTATAAATTACTTTAATCTTACTGATATCAATAGAATATTTTGGATTTTGGGAATTTTTACAATTCATTTGAATTCATTTGTAATTCACCCTGAATTCTTTTGAATTCTCTTGAGTTTTTTTAAAATTCTCCCTGCATTTTTTCGAATTCACTTGAATTCTACTCAATTCAATGATTTTTTTTTGTTTTAAATTTATCCTGAAATATTTTTAACTCACCTTGAATTCTTAGGCATATTATTAAATTCTTTTGAATTCCTTTGAATTCTTCTAAATTCCCTCTAAACTTAATGAATTATATTTGATTCAATTCACTTAAATTCTGTTAAATTCGCCCTGAATACTGTCCACTCCCATTTTATTCAATTCGATGGAAATTTTGTTCAATTCACTCAAATTCTTATAAATTTCATCAAATTCTTTTGAAATCAAAAGAACATTGCTCATATTATTAATGCAGATTAGTCACTTTAAGTCAATTTAAGTCACTTTTTGGGTTAGAAATTAGTCCCTTCTAGTCACTTTTTCTGTTTGAAACAGGTCATTTTTTCCCTTTTTTCAAGTAAATTAGGCTGTGACAGCCCTGATTCTATAATTTTGGATACACGGATTTCCTATAGATTTGTTAAAAATGTTACGTAACAGTATCAGTTTACCTCCCCCACAAACCACGTGACAGATAGTAAAAATTTACCGGACCTCCCCCACAAAAAAAAATATTGCATAATTTATGGATGGCCCCTGAAAAGTAATATTTTAAATATCTATTTGTTTGGGAATTCAATGACTGTTTTGTAATTTGAGATTTAATCTTTTGGATTCAGTTCATATTTTTATTTGGAATCTTGGAAAATTATTACAGGATGTATTTATCAGAGCAGTCGATGAATTATTTCTTTTCTCTCATCTCACAGATGCATGCTTATTAGACGGGGAAGAATGTAAGCATGCGCAGGTTTTATATTGTAGATTTCATGCATTGTCGTTTCATGTAAAATCACTCTGTTGAGCAATGCACAAGAGTATCAGTTGCCCGGAAGCAGCAGATAGGCAAGAGATCTGTGAAACAAAGATAAGATGAGTCTCGGTGTCTCACGTTATAGGAAAAGTCAAAATTTCAAAGCGAGAGTGTTTTAAAAATTAATGAAGAATTATGATAAATTACAAACTTTTTCAATATTTTAAGCATGTTTTATCTTTAACATTTATAAACATTCAGCTTGAAATGATTTATTGCAAGAAGTCGAAAATGTTAAATGCCACAAGTCACAATAATCGGGTAACCAAAGTTGAAAGATTTAAATTGAACCGCTCCAGATCAGAAGGGGATACGCATGGAATTAGCCTGAAAAGTATTGTTACGAAAGTCAATTTTAAAAATAGTTCGGATTTTAATTTTAAGGACTGATGCTTGTAGAGAATTTCAAAGCAAATTTTTTTCCCCGTGCAAAAATTTGTAGGTCTTGTAGTGTTCGAAGTAAATGATAAAAAGTAGATTTTTTGAATAAAAAAAAATTCAATTTTTTTTTCGATTTGATGAATTATAAATTACGTGTTTAAGACTTTTGAAACTATTTAAGAAAGAAAAACATGGATATTTTAATAAACAAAAAAGTTGTTAATTTTTTATTTAAGCTTTGCAAAAATCATGAATTTCAACCTTTAAGCGCTTCGTTTATCAAGCAAAGTTTAAGCAACGAAAAACTTACAGAGAAAGTTGCTGTTATGGTTCAAAGAAGTTTTATGGGAAGTTTTAGCTCAATGGGATTAATGGTTAAAAATTATGAATGTTTCAAATTGCAAGGGGCAATCTTAACGCTGCCTGATGCACGTGCCTCCTCGGCTACGAATGTTTTGCACCGGGCGATATGAAGGTCAAGTCGGATACAAAAATAATACTTGAGATATTATCATTAAAATAATTTATCTGACATTTTGGACAATAAATTATTAAAATAATACTTTATTAAAAACTACTTTCAATCTTCTGAAACCACTTAACGAAGAGTAATTAAAATATTTTATAAAACAAAGAAGTTGTTTATTTTTTTTGAGGTTTTGCAAAAATCATGAATTTCACGTGACTTTTGAGCAACGGAAAACTTTCAGTGAGAAACTTGTTGTAATGGTTCAAAGAAGTTCTCTGGGAAGTTTTAGCTCAATCGGATTAATGCTTAAAAAATTATGACTGTTTTGCATTGCAAGGGGCAGTCTTAACGCTGCCTGATGCACGTGCCTCCTCGGCTACGAATGTTTTGCAGCGGACGACATGAAGGTCAAGTCGGATACCAAAATAATACTTAAGATATTTTCATTAAAATAATTTATTTGACATTTTGGACAATAAATTTTTAAAATAATACTTTATTAAAAATTACTTTCAATCTTCTGAAACTCTTCAATACAGAGTAATTGAAATATTTCATAAAACGAAGAAGTTGTTCAATTTTTTTGAGATTTTGCAAAAGTCATAAATTTCAAGTGAATTTTAAGCAACGGAAAACTTCCAGTGAGAAGGCTGTTGTTATGGTTCAAAGAAGTTTTCTGGGAAGTTTTAGCTCAATTGGATTAATGGTTAAAAAATTATGAATGTTTTAAATTGCAAGCGGCAATCTTAACGCTGCCCGATGCACGTGCCTCCTCGGCTACGAACGTGTTGCAGCGGATGATATGAAGATCAAGTCGGATACCAAAACAAATAATAGCAACCGTTTGTAGTTTTCTTCTAAAATATACTATAAATAAAGTAAAGAACCAGTGAATGGATTATTTTTTAGAACAGCTGCAAAAGTATTATTACTGATATAGGTTTACTTCAGTTAATAACCTATTAATTTGAGAAAGAATCTCAAAATGAATCAAGGTAGAAAAAGAAATAGGCATGAAGAGGTATGGATTAAAAATAGGAAGAAATGTTTCAGAAATCAGGTACGATTGGAAACCATTAATAAAAATTTTAAGTAAACTCTTGTCATAAATGTAATATTTTAGGACTAGTTTTTATTCTTGATTTCTTGAATCATTCTTTTATTGAATTACTTATAGATAGCCTTAAGTAATTATTTTTATTTTTTAATGCAGAAGTTGATAGCATTATTTGTTATTATTTCAAGGAAAAGAATACATTGCAAAGTCTAAACCTGAAGAAGGGGGTTTTAAAGATATTATAATCCCAGAGAGATCTTTCAAACCTATTGAATCCTGCTATGGAGAAAAATGTTAGCATAAATTTGCAAGTCTTCAACAAGAAAAAGGACATAAGAATTTTTGGAATCTCGGGAAGTATAATGAATAAAATTTGCTTCTTAGTGAAACGTTAAAATACAAGAATCCTAGCGAAACGAATTCAGTTGAAAGAATAGGGCGGTTAATTCATTGGATTTATCAATTTCCTACTGACGAAGAAAATGTTTCAGTTTGCAAGAAATTTTTTTGTGTTTTTCTGTGTTTGGGCAGAGGAAGAGTTGAAGTATTCAAAAAAAGATTTTAAATAAGTAGCCTTTAAAAATTTTGGCAGGTGGACGTCGCGAAAGTCGCGCTAATTTAACGGAAGGTTCATAAAGGATTATTAAACAGCATTGTGAATCAATTTCACATCGCAGTTCACATTACAAACGAAATTCCAGTATTTTGAAGTATTTTGAGAATCCTTCATCAAATCTCATAGAAGTTTACAAATTGTTCGAAGAATGTTGTTCAGAAAGAATAGGGGCTGCTTATTATAATTATTTTATCCATCATGTTGGCTTCACCTTCAAATTACCTAGAACTGACGTTTGCGATACTTGCTATAAAAATAAGACAAAAGGAAAGGTAAACAAAGAAGTAATTAATCACAAGAAAAATGCTGAAATTCATTTGAAATTAAAGAAGCAATTAGTGTCTGAAAATAGCAGCCTATGCTGTGAATTTGACTTTGCACAGAATTTGCCATTACGAAAATTACCCGTATCTGTTCAGTTTTACCAACGTTTAGTATGGCTTTTTCTATTTAATGTACACGTACATACTACGAAAGAGAACTATATGTTCCCCATTCTTGATGGAATTGTGAAGAAGGGCGCAAACACTGTTTGCAGTTTTATTCAATACACGATATTAAAAGAATTTGATAAAGACAAAATCAACAGCATAACTCTATTTGTCTGGACATTTTCATGTTTCGGACAAAATATAAATTACATAGCGTTTTGTTTTTTGGTTTTATTGGCAATTTATTAGCAAAGTGATAGAAAATATGTGTTTTCAGTTCGAGGACATTCCTATTCCCAGTGCGATAGGAATTTTGGCATATATTCGCAAGAATTAAAAAGATTAGAACGAATTGAAACTGAAGCTGAATATGTGAAAACTACATATTCGCAATGCTCATTCTTCTTCATTCACAATGGTTGAGAAATGTGAAGATCATCCACAGGATTTTGTAAAAAGTTTCAAAGACAAAATGCGAAAGCCAAAAAACTTTCACATCAGTAAAGCGTTCGTTTTAAGTTTTTTTTCTAATGGAAGAGTGGATGTTCATGACAATTACCAATTGCAAAATCCAACTGCCGAAGTAAAGTATGTCAAAAATCTCTATAATTACTTAAGCGCTAAAGGAAAAGAATCTTTCGAAAAGTATTTTTCAAAAGTAACAACTCAGAGTCCAGATGCCGAAGAAACTGAAGAGAGTGACGAAAATGATTGAAAGTAGTTCTTAATAAAGTATTATTTTCATAATTCATTCTTCAAAATGTCTAATAAATAAATTATTCTAATGATAATATCTTGAATATTATTTTGGTATCCGGCTTGACATTCATATCGTCCGCTGCAACACGTTCGTAGCCGAGGAGGCACGTGCAGCGGGCAGCGTTAAGATTGCCGCTTGCAAATTAAAACATTCATAATATTTTAACCATTAATCCGATTGAGCTAAAACTTACCAGAAAACTTCTTTGAACCTTAATCAACAACTTTCTCACTAAAATTTTGCCGCTGCTTGAAATTAGCTCGATAAACGAAGCACTTGAAAGTTCAAATTCATGATTTTTTGAAAGTCTCAAAAAAAATTAACAACTTTTTTGTTTATTAAAATATTTACGTTTTTCTTTCTTAATAGTTTCAGAATACTTGAACACGTAATTAAGTATTAATAAAATCGAAAAATTCTGAAAATTGGCTAAGTTAGCGCGAGTTGAAGTGAAAAAACATTGACATTTTTTGTATTCGAAAAATCTACTTTTTACCGATTACTTTAAAAACTACAAAACCTACAAATTTTTGCATGAACAAAAGATGCGCCTTGAAATTCTCTACAAGTATCAGCTTTTAAAATTAAAATTCGAACGATTTTTAATATTGACTTTCAGGACAATACTTCTCAGGCTGAATCCACGCATATCCCCTTTTGATCGGGAGTGGTTCAATTATAGAAAACGGACATTTAAAGAGCTGTTCCAAATTTTTAAACGTAGTAACTCTATTAACAAACGTACTGATACTGATTTTCATAGCGGTGTATACTTTAGTTTTAATAAAGCTACTAATAAGTAATAACTTCTTAACGTTATACATATTCGAACGTTTCCCGCTTTTTATAATATTGAGAACACTCGACACGACTCAGGCTTGAGCAGATTTATGAACACATGTTGTACCTAACCTCACTCCTGAACATGCAACCATGGTGGAGAAGAGTGCTGCCTATAGTATAATTAATTTTTAAAACTAAAAATGTACTGTATGTCCAGGAGTGGATTAACTAACTTACATATGATGACAATAATATCTTTCCGTTTCAATTTTTAATAAATTTTATCACTTTTAACTCCAAGTCATTTTTAAGCCTCTGTTTTTTTACTGTAGGTACCTCATTATCCATTACCACCTTTATTGATTATCGTATTTAGAAACCTTTTTTATCAAAAAATGTTTTTTCAAAAGTTTGTTTCTATAAATATATATGCTTACCAAATGCATGTTCCAAAAATTTTCACTAGCGTGCTGCGATAGCTGAATTGGTTAAGGCACCTCTCATGAATAGAGGAGGTGTGTAACCTTTTTAGTTGCACGGAAAATACTTTTTTTATGGGAATGTCGTAAAAAAATGTATATTGAGTATATACCTACCATCACAAAAATTTCAAGATTTTTAAAAATTCATTTCATTTTGCAAAAGCTATTACAAATTGCAGCCTTTGAAACTAGGCAGTTGGAAATTTAAAACATATAATAAAATGAGCAATTAAAACTGTATATAATTATCTGGTATAGCGTGCCAAATTGATCATTTTAAAAATAGAAACCCTAACAATTTCACGCTTTTGATTTATAGGTAGTCAAAATTAAATTTGAGTATTCAAAACTCAAGAATTTTAAATGCAGAAAATGGAAACTACAAAGCCAAAAAATAAACAAATCGTAAATCAAAAGCACTTAAAATTAATAAAATATACATTTTAAGTATATTCGTGATTGTTAAATTTCAAATTTGATAACTTGAAAGGTAAAAAAAATCAAATTGAAACGTCCAAAATTATACGTCTTCAAATTTTCAAGTAAAAAAACTGCCAAATTATAATTTAAAGTATCTCAAATTTAATGTAAACTCCTGAAAATAGAACAATTTCGAATTAAAGCTTACGGGATTAAAACAAATTTCACACCAATGATTTTCTGTGAAATTCTGAAAATTTTCGTTTCTCAGACTGAGAACTCAAATAAAAAGAAGGCTTTTTTTGATTGAAATTGAAATGAAATTGAATAGCAAAGCGTGCGGTGCGAATTATTTTGAATTTCATAAAAAATTCAGTGAAAAGGCTCGTATATTTTTGTAAACCTGATCATGGCGAGCATTGATGTTTCCTCGAGCACGAGTTCAATCGCTGAATAGCAATGTAATGCTAAAGATAAGGAAAAAAGATTTCCCCAACAAAACTGAAAAGATTCAAATTCACTCCTTTCAGCGTTCAAAAGAAACTCATTTCCGTCACTTTATTCTACTTGAATCTCATTCTGCTCGATCCGCCTTTCGCTTCTCAGATCATCCGTAGTTAATACCTGTTTTCAGTGTATTCGCTATTAAGATCGTTACATATATACAGAATTTCTTCCTTCATTATATTTTCGCAGTAAAAAGATCGTTTCTGTTCTTGAAATTTTATGACAAAAGAGGTTTCGTATTATTCCCAGGTATCGAGAAAATTTGAATTTAAAAATGTTCATTCTTCTCCTTTCACTCCTCTAGCTTTTTCGACCTCCTTCATCCATTCTTCTCCCAGTCCCTCCTTCTCTAAAATTTTCTTAACATTCTCTTGCCCCCTCTCCTCCTTTCCCCTCATACAATTATCCCATTCATTCTCCTTGTACCATTTATTGTATCATGATTCCCCTATCCTCCCCCATATATCTATCACCATCTTTTCTCTATCTCTTTTTCCAATTCCTCATAGTCTATATTTCCTTCTTGTCCTATCCCTCGATGTCTGAAAAACTCTCTTCTTTCTTCTTCCTGTCGCGTTAACTATACCATCCTCTTTCCCCTTTCTTCCACCTCTTTGTCCTTTGTCCCTTCCACCTCCTGCCCACCTACCAAATGTCCATCTAATATATATATATATATATATATCTCGCAATTTTTTATCTCCTTCCTCCCCTTTCATTCCCATTTCTCTGCCCCATAGCCTAATACCGGCTATGCCAATGTATCGAACAACCTCATTCGCCTATTCCAATCTTTTTCGAACCTTCTTTTTCCTAATTCCCATATCTGTCTCATTACCCCCGCCGCTGTCTTAATCTTTGTCCTAATATGCGTTTCATGTTCCCCATTCTGCATGATAAAACCGAGATATTTAAACTCCTTTACCTCCTCTAAGTTTTCACCTTTCCGCTGTCAATTTTTTCTTTCGCCCCCCCCCCCCATTCTAAACTTCATTACCTTCGTTTCATCCGTATTAAGTCTCAGTTTTTTCCTATCCAAGTATTTTTCTGAGCCCGTAATTCAATGCACCATTCCTTCCTCATTCCCCGCCAACATCAGTATATCATCCGCATATACTAGTGTATATATTTTGTCTTCCTTTAGCTTTACTCCTCCCCATCTTTTTCTCTTCATCTCATCTTCTAACTCTGAAATTCATATAAACAGGAGCGATAGAAGATAACCCTGCTTTACGCCTATTTGTTCTCCCACCCTAACCTTACTTTTTATCTCTCTAAAAATCTCTGCTACTCTTTTCCTCAAACCTTCTCTTATCCCCTTTTTCTTTATAGCTTTATCTATCTCTTCCCTGTCCAATGAGTCAAGCGCCGCCTTCAAATCCACAAACAATTCTCTCATGCCCCCTTTCTCTCTTTTGATCCTACTATTTATAATATCTCTGATACTCAGTGATGGGTAAGTGACTTTTTAAAAGGAACTAGATATCGTCACCGTTATATTACTGAAGAAATAACTTGTTATCGTTATCGTTACTGATTCAAAATGTAACTTTTTCGTAGTTGCATTTTTCAAAAAAAGTAACTATCGGTACTTTTCTAGTTACTTTTGTATTCTAGAAACATATATCCAAATTTAATTTTTACAAAACTTTATTCATAACTTTCGAGTGATAGTTATTATTTTTTTTAATGAAAGTCGTAGGTTAATAATGACCCACATAAAATTTCTAAAACAAGGATTTTTTTTATTATTATTATACCATTAAGCCAAATCCCTTTCGGGGTAAGCGTAACTCGTTCAGTTCTGGTCTTGTTTCACTACTGGGTATGAAGGAATTTGTATGGTAAATTTGGATACGGGATGTTTAGGATGCGAAGGAAAAGGTTTTAGTTCAATCTCACAACGTCGCTTCGACACTAGTCGCTTGATCAATCTCTCTAGCAATCAACCCAGATGAAGAGCTTCGCAAAGCTATCATAATAACGGGAATAATTATAACAATCCACTAAGAAAATCTCTTCATGTGAGGCCATTCTTATCCAAAATCTTTCGTTTCAGGCATCACTCTTCTTCTTATAAACAATTGCTCTCCATACATCCCTATTCTTACATACCTCTTTTGCTTCCGTTACATC
>JAUMHM010085134.1:0-11838 GCA_032362435.1 Melikaiella ostensackeni
TAGTCATATGCGCTACACTGATTGCAATCAAGATATCATTTTAATAGCAAATTATGATTTGATCATTGGATGGGACAGTGCAGGTCGGCTTGCTCCGATATATAACAGACGTCATCATTTTATTGTATATGACATATCATACAATCGCCAAGAGACAGTGGGTCCTCGCTATCTCGGGATGAGGGGCGTGGGTAATCCTGTGCCTGATTTTTCTGCGAGTCAACGTATTCTTTCCTTCGAAGAGTTGTCGTTCCGTAGCTCCAGTGGCTCCAGCGGCTCCGGCTCTGACTCCGACTCCGATTCCGATGCTATCTCCAACTCCAGCTCCAACTTCAACTCAAGGATGTTCTCCAGAAGCAGTAATATCATTAAGAATGTTTTTGATATTCGTGTAGTACAGAGAGATAAGTGACGTTCTGGAAGAAAAAGATTTACTTTTTTTTAACAAGGATAAATAATATCGATTTTTAGTTTAAGATAGGAAACAATATTTCAATTTATACTCTATTTGGTTGAATTATACTTATTTTCTGGAAGTGATTGAAAATTGGTAGATTCAATATTTCAAATGAAAATATAACACGTGCGCTTGCAGCACTTGCCAACCTTGAATAAATTTCTCTCGAAAAGCTTTTTTTCAAGTTCTAACTTCGAAAGTGCCCCTGTGCCTCGTTTTTCTACCTAAAGGGTTCGGAGTGGGTATGGAATTTAAAAAAATGGAAAAACCCCAACCCAGTACGAAGTAAAGCCAGACAAAAACTTGAGGAGAGTTAGAATAAAGCAAATCCAGAATAAAATTCTTCTTAGTATCAACAAAGAAAATAATTTAAACTGATAAATTTTGTTCTGCTTGCATCTGAAAATAGAAAAAAAAAGTTTATTTTCAGGTTCATTATTGCTTACTGCTTCGGAGCTTCGAATACAAGGCGTTATCAATATCAGTTCTACGAGACCTCCAGAACGCAAATTAAATAACATCTCCCTTCTTCGAACACCAAAAAACTCCAAAATGCCCATCATTAATCTAATTATCACTAATCGATTGCAAATACCATAGACATTTGTAATGAATGGAAGGAAATAACCATACCATCTGCCACCTTCATAGCATAACTTTAAATCTCCGAGCTAGGAGGTACAAATAAGAAGATTGAACGAACTTACCTGTGAGTGAAGTTCCACCCTAATTGAATGAAACGCCTCTTCATAATGATCATTATTGAGTCCTACTTCCTGACAATTTTACCACAACTTTTTAAATATTCCGAAAGAAAAAAGTATCGAATGGTAATGGGTTCACACTTCACATAGTCTCTCCTAAGAAGCAGATTTTCATTTCTTCAAAGCTTCGGCGTAAAATATATTGGGCCTCAAGATTTGTGCTCGAGAACGAAAAAGTATTTTGAGGCAGGGCTAATCATTTCGGAAGAGGCGCTCCATATACAGTTATAACTGTCTGTTGTTCTCAATATTATCACGTTTATAGTTTTTCACTCATTTACTTTATCTATTTATTTATATAACATAATAGTATATTACGCTCTAAGGATTTTACCCGAAACTTCACTCCAAGTATGATGTTTACAGGACAATTTAAATACGAGGCTCGTAAAAGATCATAGTCGGATTGAAGGGTAGGGTGAATTCTGAGGTGAATAGGTTATTTTATTCCCAATAAGTATGTTCAGAGTGAGTAATGCCGTCTGGAAAAGAAGCATAATTTGCTCATTTAGCGAATCGGCGCAAACGTATCCCTCGAAGATTTAATATACACTCAACTCTCGATATACTGCACCTCGGTTTAGTGCGCCCCTAGAATTCTGCCAGATCGCACTCAATGACCAGGGATTCTGTGGTACAGGGAAGACGCGGGGCGAACTTGAAGCAATCACGCAGTACCGTAGCGACAAGGCGCGCAGCTCGCACACTCGCGTGCATATTTCGCATTCATTTTTACATACACGCGGAAAATCTTCTTTTTATTGATTAGTCTTTATTATTAAAAAAGTTTCATCCTTAATGATAACCAGAATCCACATTTCTACAAAACACAGTTAATTAACATCATGTATTCCTACTGGAAACGTTTCACACGGCCCTGACTTTTTCCATCGTCAATTTTTTCGAAAGAGTCTCACAGACAAAGTAAGCAATGCCCGAGACGCGTTCTAACTCGACAGTTGAGTGGAGTTAGTTGTTCAATAAGTACCACTGGTACGTAAAGGGACGGAGGCCATGCGCCGGGGGTGCGGGGGTTTCGGGGGCGTTGCCCAGGGGCGAAACCCCTCGTTGGACTTTGAAAGGTGCGAAGCCCATTCGCTGAATGTTTCGAGAGGGGACGGTTGCCCCCCACCCCGTCTGACTGTCAGGTATCCAACTTTTTAATTTAAAAAAATTATCATTTTAATCAATTATCCAATATCAGAAATCATCGTGCGTGATTCGAAATCTTTCTACTTTACGACTTCATCAAGTTTCGTGCGTCTCGTCATCCAATCATCACGCTTTAGCGTCCATGTTGAAATATAATCCGTCTGTCGACGGATCTGCATGACAATATAAGGCTCGAACTGCCGGTAGCTCAGTATTTGTCAGCTGTTCTCTCGCAAGTCCTATCTTAGGGGCATTAAACAGCGCTTAATTTCCCTGCGGACCATGAACAGGCCCTCTCTACCCCCGCAACACCCACGACATTCACTTTTCGGTAAATGACTACATTACGCATTTTTTAAGAGGGCATTACTCACTCTAAACACGCTTTTCGGAGACAAAGATAATCACTTCCAGTTCTGAATAATTGATTAGAACTGATAGATATTTAACTATTCAAACTAGCATTTGAGAACGCATTCTAATCTTTAGTAACTTGCTAACTAGAAAACTTTGTGAACATTTTCAAATTATTTACTCAACCCGCTTCCGCTATTTTCAATACCTGTCTCAATTCCATTTTCATCGAGGACATCTTTCGCATAGTGAATTGAGGTTTACGCGGTTAACGTTTTGAGTAAACGTATTTTTAAGTAAAAAGTAACGCTACATTATTTTATAGTTTTATTTCTACAAATGTAACACTTGAACGCATTTGCTATATAGAGTTTTAAAATTATCAAGAAAAAAATAGAATACCGAAAAGGCTGTTTGCTGTTAAGACCTGCTATTTCAATGCGATCAGGTGTTTTCATTACCGCTGAACCTTTGTGAACGTTTTCAGATTTAAAAGCGAAGGGCTTGTATTTTGTGCCTAGTGATCAAAGAAAATGACCAGCTAAGCTTTTTAGCTGATATTTAGACAGGTATCGGTACATTGTCTGTTGACAAAGATATAGATACTCTTAATCAATCTTTGGATCTTGTGTCAAATTATATTTGGTATGGGAGGTTTTTAATTATTGAGGAATCTTTAAAAAATCAGTTATCATTTTGCTTTTACTCATTTCTGGATCTATAACTAGAGTTACTTCTGTATATGTAGCTATTGATTATGGATCCTTTTCTCAAGATGAAGCATTTCATATTTAGCGTTTACCCTGCTATCAAATAGATAAATTTCAGGGCCTCCGCATTTTCTCTCCATTTTGATTAAGGTTTCCTCAGGTAATAATTGTATTTCAGAAGAAAGCTTCTTGCGTCTAGATTTTATGTCTATTTTTATATTTATTCCTGAAGCGATATTCAGTATTTCAGAATCGAGATAATTCGAACTCCACAACATTTCCATACATTTTTTCATTTACTTTACTTAATTTTTTTAGATAGAACACCACAATTTTGGTTCATACATGAAATGACTATGGTGTTTCTAATGTGTGGAAAAATTTCATAGTATGTATAGGATCTTTCGCGAAACTTTTTATTTCTGAGACAAAAAGTGTAGCTGAGGGCTGCGTATATTTATAATTTATAGTCACTCCCTCACTGGATTAAACACACTTCTATTACATAAGGTTCTTTAATATATATATAGATGGCGGATACAATATTGCGTATTTATGCCAAACAACCCAGTATTCAGTGACTCAAATTGCTGAAATCGGCTTGTAAATGACTGCTAGAAGGTTTTCGAGGTCGCTGATTGAGATTCTGCAGTCAACATACCAAAATTCAACATGGTAGATCTAATGTGGCAGCTGTGTGTGGGAGATTCAGCTCCCAGCAACACAAATTTTTCAATTCGGCTTGGAAATGATTACTGAAGAGTTTTCGAGGTAGCTGATTGCGATTTTTCACTTGTTCCCGCTAAAAAAACAATTGGGCATCACTAAGATCGAAGCTCACTTGTTCTTTCTGAAAAACAGACTGATTATCGTAAAGGCAGATCCAACTGAAAATCGCTGAGGCAGAGCATCACTTGTTCTCTCATGAAGGACAACTGAGGATCATAGTGTCAGAGCTTCACTTGTTTCCTCTAAGGAGACAATTGAGGATCACTCAGACCAAGCTTCATTTGTTCTCTGTGAAAAAACAACTGAAGATCGTTGAGGCAGAGCTGCACTTGTTTTTCCCAAGGAGCAATTGAGCATTGCAAATTTTGATTATTTATATTCGTTCAGCTGCACCCTTGGTGTCTGAAACTTTTATGGAATCAAATACTTTCAGAACTACAGTTTCATTTGGTGATTTGACCTTTATTAGGATTTTATTCCACGAAGTCTTTATAAATCCAAGTTTTTTATCAGTTTAGTATCCAGTATACCTAATACAAGCGACAAACATCACGATGGATGCTGCAATCCTTACAAAACTTTTGGTCTTACGGGCCACAGAGGCAAAGATTTGAAATTAACATCCATGAATCTCAAACAAAACACTTTCGGATCTTCCCGATAATGCTGAAATTTGTGTCCATTACAGGAAGGCCAAATATGAAATTGGTGATGTAGTTTCTAAAACATCTCGTAATTTATCGGATGTTAGTCAAAATGATGTTGATATGAATCAAAATGAATCTTTCAATTCTGATTTTTCAACACCATCTAAAGTTGATAATACCGCAATAGTTCGTTCATAAAGAGAAATTGAATTAGAAGACATGTTAAGTGGATTGAAAGAGAAATTTTCTACCTAACAGATTAATGATCCTTAAAAATTGCAAAAAAAGCTAAAGATCTTAGAATTTCAAAAGGAGGTTCACCAGACACTACAGCGAGAACTGGTAAACCATTACTGGAATCTACTGTAGACAAAATAAGAGACTTTTATACTGATCATGCAAACAGTAAAATCATGACCGGCTAGAAAGATTTTGTTTCTGTGAAGACAAATGAAGACACTGTTTTATGCAGAAACGTCTCCTTTTATTAGATTTGAGGGGACTCTATGTTAAATATAAGGAAAGTCACCCAGAATTTCCAGTGGGCTTTAGCAAATTCGCACAACTTCGTCCAAAACATTGCATTCTTGCTGGACGCAGCGGAACATATTCATAAATTTGCTTATTCACACAAACAAATATTTGCCACCGCTCTCAAGCGTCTTAGTGGTGATGCCATCCATACCAGCAGTCTGACCATTTTTTAATTTCTTAATCACGGATATTATGCCGTCGATATTGATTCTTCTTCCGCTACCTACAACGAGATTGCCTAATGTATTTTCTTCTATAAGAAGGATGTTCCATACAATATCTTGAAAAAATCTCTCATACAGTCTTTCACTTCATCTGAATCCCATACCGTTTTACTGTCAGCATTCTTGATTCCGACTACCTTAGTGCTAGAAATTGCTTTCCTCATCCTCTCAAGTCATTCCCAAAATGATTTCTTATTTTATTTATAGTCATTTTGTCATTTTTTTGTAATCTTCCGCTTTTACTTCATCCTTGGTTTCTGTGACTAGTATCTTGGCTTTTCTGTTTTTATCCCTGAAATTATTTTCTAATCTAGTCCTCTCCTCATCGCTGAGACCTTCACTATTCAATTCTCTCGAGTATGCTTGCTTTTTCTCGTTGTCAGCCACGTGGATTTCATCATTCCACAAAGCATCTCCAGCCGTTCTTCCTACAGCCGCAGTACCTCACACTCCAGATGCGCCCTTGAAGATGTCAACCCGTAATATTATCCATGCACCCTCAACATTTTTGTCGTTCAATTCGATCTTCCAGTCTTCTTCATGATGTTCTAAATATTATTCAGCTTTTCACGATATACCAATTGTACTTCTGGTTTCTGCGAATTCTCTGTTCTAACTCGCGTCTACTTCGGCTTATTATTAGTTCTTCTTCTCCTCCACCCTTAACCTAGACTCGTTTCTAAAACTAACAGGTAGAGATCCCTTCCGCACTCAGAGCCTCTCATAAACCTTACAAGCCCTCTCAGTTTCTCATTTGCTACAAAAAAGTCAATCATACTGTGACTTTCGGCTATGCACCAAGTATACATGTGGATCTTTATGAGTTATCCTTTCGCCAGGATTGCAGGTGCCTAGTACATCATTTAATGAGTCCCAGAAGGTATCTTCAACATCTTTTTATCATCATCAACTGGAACGTAGCACGCTATGATTAATAGTCTTCTGATGCCCACTTTCATTCTAACCCATAGTAATCTAGGAGATACACATTCATACTTTTTGACATTTTGCTTTGCTCTCTCATTCATAATAATCAGACCGACCCCTTGGGTACCATATGATTCGTTATCTACTCCTGACCAAAGTTTGAGTCCGTTCTCTACGTTTCTTACTTGACATCCCTTCTCCTTTGTTTCCGGTATACACAATATATCTAGCTTCAATACGCACATTGTATCCCGCAATTCCTTTTCCTTGAGATCATTTACACCTCCAGCATTCCAAACACATAATCTCAATTCATCGCCTGCAACTTTTCCGAGAACATGCCTTTCGTTAGTGGAAGTGTCAATCAATATAGAATATTACAATTGGAATACTTATTTAAAATTCCTTGAAATCCTTCAAAATATTCGGAAATCTTTTGGAATTCCGTTAAACCTTTTGAAATCTTACAAAATTCTCTAAAATCCGTGGATATACCATACCTTGCTATCTTTTCAAATCTCTTACACTTCTTTGGAACCATTCTCTGAAATCATCGGAACCGCTTTCAATCTCTTGAAATTCGTAAAAAAATCTTGAAATTCCTTGAAATATTTACAAATCTTTTTAAATCTTACGAAATTCCTTCAAATGTAAGAAACAGTGCTAGATTCAATCTGAGAATAATGAAGTAAGCGCCATAAGCGAAGATTTAAAGTAAAATATAAACTAAAAATAAAATGAAGTAAAACATAGTGAATAACAAGAGTTTTAAATCAATAAAAAATTTGTTATTTGTGCCATACATGATTAAAAATATTGTTAAAAGTATTTTTGGTAATATTTCCAATCTATACTTTTCCAATAGAAAGGGTTTCTCTACGTTTCAAATGATACAAAGAAACAAATACAAAATATCAGTATCATAGCCTGCATTATGGCAGTATAACATTTTAATATTCGTACATATATTCATACGTATATGATCAAAAACGTAACCTCTGAGTGCACACAAAAAGACATATCTTTAGTTTTCCAATATGAAAATATGAACATTACACACAAATTTATCCAGCATCCAATTTACTATGATAGAAGTCTTGAAAAAAGTGGGAGGAAATGATCCTTGTTTACATTTAAAAATAAAAATAAATGAATAAACCTATAGAGAATGTACACGCCAGTGTGATACGAATTTCATAAAGGATATTTCAAATATTTCAGAAAATTTGCGTTTCAAGTCTTGCCACAACTATCTTTGAACTTTCTACTTTTAATCGTCCCCTTCTTTAGAATTCAATTTTTCAAAGCATATTTTAACACAAAACTGCGAATTTGAGTTATCGAAAAGCATATATCATTTTCTTTAAAAATGAGTAATGGAATAACCAATAAGCATTGACTTATTTCTACAAATAATTCGAGATGTAATGTTCACGTTATAGCAAATAAAATTGATGACTAATTTGTTTTTCATTCCGAATTTTTTCTTATTGCACTATCCCCGTATATATGAATTTGTGATCACGTTATATACAATTTTCTATGTACAGAATAGGCGTTTATGAATGAGCTTCACATTATAACTGCCATTTTTCAAGGAAACATTTCACAATAAATATATAGTACATTTATGCTTATATTTACATAAATTTCGAAATTGCGTGGCCTTAAATTTTAAACTTTGTTAATTTAAAGATTTTGAAACTAGTATACTTTGAAATTTTTAATGTTTTATAAATTGAAATGCTTGAAAATTCCCACAAATTGCCTCTTCCAGTATTTTAGTTTAAACTTCATTCCATTCCAAATTTAAAAAATCTGAGAAAATTCCATTGATTTCAGTCGAATCGGAGTGAGACTAGACGAATTCGGAGGAAATGAACAAAATTCGATGAAATTCATAAAAATACAATGTAAGTTTTTGAAAAATTCAAATTTTTTTTTTAAAATCATTGAATTCAGTGAGTTTCAAATGAATTTAGAAGAATTCAAGTGAATTCACAAAATTCAGAAGAATTACAAGGAATTCAAATGAAGGGCCAAAAGCATTTGAAAATCTCTTGAAATGTTTGAGCTTTCAAAATCCTTCAGAATCACTGAAATACTCGGAAAACTTATGAAATCCCTTGCAATCTTATAAAATATCTTGAAACCTTATGGGCCCTATAGAAGTATTCCAAAACTTCCGTGATTCTTCAAAACCCCATGAAAATTTTTTAAATCCCTTCAAATAATGTGTGTAACCGGCTAATTGGCCTTCCAACATTATATTGACATTCACTGTCATTGTAATATATATTTAACTAATAATTCCCATAACAAAATCTTGAATCAATAACTCTTTTCCTCCCAATGTATAAAAAGTTATACAACTCTCATAAAAGCAACCTATGAAAATTGATGTACTCGTATTATATAACATTGGTTACTGGCGTTCAATGTTTGATGACTATTGCCACAGTTCTGGACCTGTTATAAACCAGGTTGTTTCTTGATAATCAAATTATGAAAATATTGATTTTTCCAAATCTAAAAAAAATAGTTTTTTCAACATTTTGTAAATCTTTATCTTGAGAATAAGAGAGAAATTCAATGTAACATCTTTTCAAATTTCTAGGTGTCGAACCTTATACTTCTCCAGTTTGAATCGAAGAAACACGCAATTATTTCATCATTATAATTAGAGTAATATCATACTTATTAAAGCGTTTTAAAATCGCAAAATTAGCCTTCTTGGAATGATTTCATCGCTGTAAAGATGACGAGATTTTCATTTTATAAAGAAAAATAATAATATGCTTTGTCGATTTTAATTAAAGAGATTTCAATTTCAACATGTACAACTTAAAAAAATATGCCGGCCTGACGGGCACATTCTCATCGCGCGCAGCTCGCCTCGCTCGCAAGTTCGATCGCGACTCGGTCGCGCGCTTCGCGCTCGGTGTTCTATGTTCTTCATGTACAAATTTTTAAATATGTTTTTGATTTCAGATGAAAAAGGAAACTTATTTACTTAAGGCTCTGTCGGCCTTGAAGAATACATTCTTATGATAATATTAGCGGTCGATTTTCTGTACTGACCGTATAATATATACGAAGAAATATTTAAAAAGACGATTGAGAAAATCATCTTGATGATTTACGATTGGTCCTATAAAGAAACGTTTATTAGTAATTTTATTTGACTTTTCATAAGCACCGATCCTACTCTGCTGACTTGTTTCCTTATCTCCCGTCGGCTGACTTGAAAATTGAAATTAAAGTATTCCAATATCATTTTCCCTACTTGAAATAAACTATGCCTCCTACCAAAAAATGTTCTATAAGAAGCTAATAGGTCATCGTAAAAGCAACAATTTTGGTATTCTTACATTTTTTCGTATCTTGCGTTATTTGTCGCGAAATTTGAATTTTCGATTTTACGAGAAGATTCAAAAAGTTGTAATGACAATCTTTTAGAGCTTGCAAGAAGCAATGTTTTTCTTTCCCTTACTTTTTTTCATATTGTGTTCGACTGTCTGAGTACTACAGATTGCCGTACGTACAATTTTCAAATCTTCAAAAAAATGGTCCCATGCATTTTGAAAATGCTATAACTTTTCGAATTTTTATACAAAATGACAGGCTAATGAACTTGACCTTCAGTTTTTAACACTCAAAGCGTGTATCAAAGATCAATCCAATAAATTAATTCTTTCAGATGTATGACTGCATACGTATGCAAAAAAAAATGAATGTATGCGATCAACTAAATTCAAACAAACATGTTTTTTGCACATTCTGCAAAAAGTGTAACTTGCACAAAATTTCCTATTTATTTATAACTTTTGATACTTTTTCATCACAAAAAACTTTACTTACTACTACTACTACTAAAATTTTAACCTAGGTAGCAGGTTTGATTTGTTCAGTATGTTATGTCGGATCTTTATCCTTGATTCGCCGTTCAAGACACACTCTTTAAATATAAATTAGTGGCACTGCACTAATTATTAGTAAAATTATACTAATTCTATTAGAGAAAAGTGAGCTATGTCGCATCACCTCCACTAACATAACGTACATGGAGAAAAAAGTCTGCTGAAGGCCATACATAAATTACGTAATACATTTTTTTGGGTGGAGGTCTCTAGTCTCTTGTTACACGATAGTGAAAAACTACAGGGAAAAGTCGGGAAACAATATTCCATATGAGGATGGTGCGAAAACTCATTTTTAAGTTTGATAAAAAAGTAGGCTCGCACCTGAAAAAGTAAAAAAAAAATTGTTTGAAATGGGTTAATATCGTCTATTTGATATTTGAATTTAAATGTTCAAAATAATGTTCTTTTGGTTTGAAAATGATAGACATTTCCTCTTGTGGACAGTTCTTCCTAGAGAACAGTAAAAATTTGAAAATTAAAAAAAGTTTTTGTTCCATTCAGAATTTTTTGAAAATTTGCGAAAAAACGTGTCTTTTTAATTGAGTTAAATGCACATTTTTTTGGAACAAGTTGAATATGTCGACCCTGAAATTTTTCAGCTTCAATCCAAGAGACATTCCTCCATTTGTTTTCATAAAAAAACATTCCTGGTGTTCAGAGCGTGCAAAGATTCAGACTGAAGAAATATCAGGTTGGACATATTCAACTTTTTCCAAAAAGGTGTGCATTTATTTCAATCCAAAAAACATGCGTTCCAACAATTTTCAAAAATTATAAATTGAACAAAAACTTTTTTTAATTTTCGATCTTTAACTACCGTTCACAAGCAAATAATGCTCATACAAAAAATTCTCCATCATTTCTAAACCAATAGGTATTTTTTTTTCATTTTGCAAATCCAAAGATCAAACAGAAGATAACTACGATATTCTATGAAATCAAATAACCAAGAATCCGACGATCAAAATTTGTACAACAGAAGATATTCATTGATTAATTTTTTTTTTCGGATGGCAGCCCACAAATTTTTTCCCTTTGCCGATTCCAAAATTGAAAAGAGCGATTTTTCGCAGCACCCTGTTCGGGTTCGCTCAGATCTAGATGGTATTTAATTATTAACAAGTTTGAAGAAAACTGATTTAAAAAGTTTGAGACCTTAGAAATAAATTAATAATAATAAATATAAATTTATAAATGTATTATCAATATTACTATTCAACTTATTTTCAAAATAAATTGTTTTAATTCTGCTGAATCGCATTTTTTTTCTGAATAGCAGAATGACAATTCATCACCTTCTTCCAATCAGTAACAACATATTGTAGGTTGATCGTAAAACAAAAGCTTCTACGATTCACCGGTCCTGTCAATCTATCGTTGGCAATCTGCAATTCTTCCATAAGATAAACAATACACG
>JAUMHM010085135.1:0-11838 GCA_032362435.1 Melikaiella ostensackeni
CAATTATAGAAAATAGTATTGGAATATTTTTATTTTAATTTTTGAGCCAAACGACGCGAGATAAGAAAAAAGTAGTCGAAAAAGTAGAAGTTGTGCTTTTAAAAGATCAAATAAAATTGCTGTTAAACATTTCTTTTGAGGACCAATCGTAAATCATTAGGATAATTTTTTAATCATCATTTTAACTATTTCTTTGTATATATTACATGGTGAGTGCAGAAAATCGAGCGCGAAGCGCGAATATTATGATGAGAATGTACTCGTATTCCTTAAGGCCGATAGAACCTTAAGTAAATAAATTTCCTTTCTCATTTGAAATCAAAAATAAATTTAGTAATTTGTACATGAAGAATACATAACAGCGAGCGCGAAGCGCGACGACCGGATCGCGCGCCCTAGGCGCGCTCAAACTTGCGAGCGAAGCGACCTGCGCGCGATGAGAATGTTCCCGCGAAGTGGGCAGTTTTTTTCACTTCAACTCGCGCTAACTTAGCCATTTTCCAGAATTTCACAATTTCATGAATACTTAATTACGTGTTTAAGTCTTCAGATAATATTTAAGAAAGAAAAACGCAAATTTTTAATAAACAAAAAAGTTGTTAATTTTTTTTTTTAAACTTTGCAAAAACCATGAATTTTAACCTTCGAGCGCTTCGTTTATCGAGCGAATTCAAGCAATGGCAAACTTTCAGTGAGAAAGATGTTAATTAACGGCTACGAATGTGTTGCAGCAGAAGATATGAAGATCAAGTCAGATATCAAAGTAATACTTAAAATATTAAAATTAAAACAATTCATTTATTGGACATTTGGAACAATAAATTATTCAAATAATACTTCATTAAAAACTATTTTCAATCATTTTCGCCACTCTCTTCAGTTTCTTCGGCATCTTCATTCTAAGGTGTTACTTTCAAAAAGACTTTTCAAAAAATTCTTTTCCTCCAGCGCTCAAATAATTATAGAGATTCATTTCATCCTTTACTTTGGCCGCTTTCAATCCAATTCGAGGTAGAGGACATTTCAGAAGCTTTTCTAGTTCAAGCAGGCGGAGTCCATGTCAAGTGATCTCAAGAATTTTCGTGCTTCAATGGGATTTGCAACTCGTGTAACTTCACAAGTTCTGTGAATATCATCGTGGGCCAGCTAATAATTTAGGAGAAAAAAATTCAAACGCAAATTCCTGCATGACGAAGTGTATTACTTATGAGTTCTTGTTTTAGTGGTTCTTAAAACAGTTGCCGCATTAAAATCTTCTGACTTAGAAAAAAGTTTCGTCTTTACTTCTGTCTTAGAAATTGAAATGACAGCGTGGATTTGCTACTTTCCACCAATCGTAATCGCTCTACATGAATAGCTTTGAAGTTTAGCTTAGCCGATTGAAATATTTTTCGATGATCAGTGATTTAATTATCTTACTGATTTGGCAGGTGTGCTTTGGCAGCTGCCCTTTTACCAATACCTCCTATTCCATCACAAGTTCCTTAACTATTTAAAGTTGCATGAAAGTTCCATTTGCCTGTACAACCCAAATTTTCCTCGTGGTTTATTAAATTAACAAAATTCTTGCAATTTGTATATTGTGCTGCTGACCCATCTGTAAAGTATATTATTCCATTCGCAAGAATTCCTGTTTCGTGTTCTTTTATGTCTGATATACGAGCGTAGCTGATGTCTTTTATTTCCTCTTCACGTATACGATAGTGAACCATAAAAAGATGAATAGTTACTTGAGTTTTTAAGCAGTGATGACCTGGTGAAGAATCCTGATAATCAATACAGTGATTTTCTGCAAAATCTGGAAGAATAAGAAGCTCACCTACTTTTAAATTAACTTTCGTGTCTTTGAGATGCAAACTTTGTTGTTCGGCAATAAAATCGTGCCGAAGAAGTTTCTTCATATGGTCACTTAAGAAATTCACGAGATCATCTACTGATTCAATTACAGTTTCTATATCAGAACGATCTGTGGTAAACCATTGTTTGAACGTGATTTTTTCAATAGGATCTGCTGCGTATGCTTCCTCTAATAGATCCTTCAGATTGTCATTACTCAATTCTTAGGAGCTACAAATGGCGAAGAATTAGATTTGACTAATTCTACAATTTTTCACCAAAAAACATAAGTTTCGCATTTTGATAGCGAACGCGAACATAAACATTGTGGGTGCCACTTATTCTAGCTACGACACACTCTTTCGGTCTTACATATGCAAACTTCGAGTGTCTCACTTTTCCATTTGGATGAGTATTTTTAGAAGCCATATAAAGCTCTTCTAAATTGCATAAGACTAAACGCCTTTGAAGTTTGCTTTTCTCTCCATCAACTTTAACCGATACACAATTACTTTTACCTGACATTAAACAACTGTTGTCATCAACTCTATAAAAATCTTCAAGGCGCATTACAGTTTCATTCGGTAAAGTCTTTTCTGCTTTTTGATCAGGAGAAAACAAAAACCGCTCCAATTCTATTAACTTCTTGTCTTTACGAGCCATACGTTTGGAAGAACCAAATATAGATTTTATCTCTTCAATTGGCCAAGTTTCCAATGAAATGGTCAAAATTTCAATTTGCTCTCTTTTGATTGACTTAGCTCTCTCCAAGTTATTTTTCAAACGATGTACAATTACATCGTCACCGGTTTCTACGTTTGATGAATCAAAAAGCTTGTTACGTATAGTTTCGCAGACTCTTTTGAATGCAACCTTCATTTGTTGTTTTGTTCTCACCTCAAGAAAATCTATCTCTTCAGCTCCGAGAATTCGCAACAAAGTATTGAGTGATAAAATGGCTTATCTTTTGTCTACGTTTGACAGTCCAATATCACTTACAGAAGGAGAATCAGTATCAACATCCATGTCGATTTCATCTTTATTTAAGTTAAAATAATTATCTGCGGTTACAATACAAACACGAGGAGTTTGCCCTTGAGATGACTTTCGATGGTATTCACCGCAAATAAAATCCTTTTTGGTAAGAAATGGAAATTTGTCACAAATACTTTGTAGAACACTTCTGAGATTTTTCAGCATAAAATTATGATCAGATTTGCCAAAAGGATTGTAGCATTGTCTATCGAAAGGCATTTTTAAACGCACTGAGACTAAATTTGAGTAAAAAATACAGGAAACAACAAACAAACGCTGATATGAATGCAGTCGATGGTACGAGTCTATATCTATAAACGAACAACGATTGAATACTAATCGAGAATACTCGTGAAATTCATTCAATTGCCATAAGCAGAATTGCATGATGATTAGTTTCGGCTGATATCGAGAATATCAAGTCAAATGAACTCGTTTCACCACTTGTACTTCACGAAGTGGACAAGTTTACGGACAAAACGCTAATGTGATGCACGCCGCTTCACCATTCAGGTTCACGCGTGTTTTCTGCGTGTAAAAACAAGCCGAAAAGAAATGCAACTTGCGACAATGTGACAAGAGTGCGAAACGCGAACAGAACCGACACCGCCGCGGCAGGCGGCCTCGACGCTATCCCGCGAAGCTTTGTCATGTAGGACGTTGCGTTTGAATTTTTTTCTCTTAAAAAACTACTGACTGGCTCTCGATGAGATTCACAGAACTTTTGAAGCACACGTAGACCTTCATTTGGGAACAGAGAAGGAAAAATTTAGTATTTAGTATTTAGAATTTTTCAAAAAAGCGATTTTTGTTTTTTGAGTTTGCAAAAAAGAGTCAGCATTTTTTTTAGCCTTTTTTATATGACAGTACGTCTTATTGCAGAAAATTTGAGACCTTGAAAAGCTAAGTTGGTCAATTAAAACCAAAGATATGATGTTTCTAAAAAAAGGTACAAAAAATTTCAATGTCCCATTCAAGCACGAAAGTTCTTGTGATCATTCGACATGAACTCCACCAGCATAGAATTAAAAGGAGAAGAGGTTGGATTTTGCCATTCGTAATTGTCATAAACATCCACAGCTCCATCAGGAAAAAAATTTAAAACGACCGCTTTACTAATTTAGCAATTTTTTGGCTTTCGCACTTTACCTTTGACACTTATTTCAAAATCCTGCAGAAGATCCTCTCATTTCCCGACCATTACCAATGAAGAACAACTAGCATTGAAAATAATTTCCACATATTAAGCTTCAGTTCCAATTCGTTCTAATCTTTTTAATTTTTGCGAATAAGTACCAATATTCCTATCCCGCTGGCAATAACAATGTCCTCGAACTGAAGAAACATATATTTTACTTTACTTTGCAAATAAATTGCCAATAAAACAAAAAATAAAACACTGTGTAATTTTTATTTTTTCCAGGACATGAATCTGAAAATAGAGTTATGCTGTTGAATTCATCTTTATCGCATAGACATAGACTGCTATTTCCAGACAATAATTGCATCTTCAATTTCGAATAAATTTCAGAATTTTTCTTGTGATTAATCACTTCTTCGTCTACCTCTCCCTCTGTCTCATTTTTGTAGCAAGTATTGCACACATCAACAAATAATCTGTAAATTTCTGTAAGATTTAATGAAGGACTTTCAAAATATTTAAGATATCTCGAATTTCGTCTGTAATATGAACTGCAGTGTGGGATTGATTCACAATGCTCTTAAATAATTTTTTCAAATCTCCCGTTAAATTAACACGACTTTCGCGTCGTTCACCTGCGAAATTTTTTGAATGCTGCTTATTTAAAATCTCTTTTCGAATATTTCCAACTATTCTTTTGCCCAAACACAGATAAGCAAATCACAAACGTTCTTATATACTTTTTCTTGTTAAAGGCTTGAAAATTTTCGGTAAAATTTTTCTCTACAGCAGAATTCAATCGGTTTGAAAGATCTATCTGGCATTTTAATGTCTTTAATACCGTATTTTTTAGTTTTGGACTTAGCGATGTATTATTTTCCCTAAAAATTAATGAATAATGCTATCAACTTTTTCATTGAAAGATAAAAATAATTACTTCAGGCTATCTGGGCATTTCCATGAAAGCGTCTGTGCGTTACAATATATTAATGAATGTTAAAAATGCACTATTCTTGGAATTGGAATTTTTCATATTATTCTAATTAATAGTAGCCAGAGGCTTCAGAAAGATGTACTTTTTTTAATTTCAAGTAATAATGCGTTTTTCATATCATTTAAAGTGACTTGACGAACGGAAACTTTGTCCGCTTTTCTATGGAAATGTCCGTCTGTAAAAAATTCAAGAGAAGAATTATTTAAGAGCTCAAGAATAAAAAATAGTCCTAAAAAATTACATTTATAATAACATTTTATAATAATTTAATTTAATTTAATAACATTTTATAATAAAATTTATAATTAACAGTTTTCAATCATACCTGATTTCTGGAATATTTTTTCCTATTTTTAATCCATAGCTCTTCATACCTCCATGATAATAATAATACTTTTGCAGCTATTCTAAAAAGTAATTCATTCACTGTTTCTTTACTTCATTTATTGTATATCTTAGAAGAGAACTACAATCGGTTGCTATTATTTAGTTTGGTATCCGACTTGACCTTCATATCGTCCGCTGCAACACATTCGCAACTGAGGAGGCACGTGCATCGGGCAGCGTTAAGATAGACGCTTGCAAATTAAAACATTCATAATTTTTTAACTATCAACCCGATTAGGCTGAAACTTTTCAGAAAACTTCTTTAAGCCTAAGTCAACCACTTTCTCACTGGAAGTTTGCCGTTGCCTAAAATTCGCTCAATAAACGAAGCGCTTGAAGGTTAAAATTCGTGATTCTTGCAAAATCTCAACAAAAAAAATTAACAAATTTCTTGTTTATCACAATATTTTGGTTTCATTTCCCATATAGTTTCAGAAGACTTAAACACGTAATTAAGTGTGATTGAAATAAGAAAATTCTGAAAATTGGCTAAGCTAGCGCGAGTTGAAGTGAAAAAAAGATGAAATTTTTTGTATTCGAAAAATCTACTTTTTACTATTTGCTTAAAAAGCTACAAAACCTACAGATTTTTACAGAAAGAAGAAAAGATGCGCCTCGGAATTTCCTGCAAGTATCAGTCCTTAAAATTAAAATTCAAACGATTTCAAAAATAGATTTTCTGGACAATACTGCTCAGGCTGAATCCACGCGTATCCCCTTTTGATCGGGTGTGGATCATATCATTTTGATCCAATGACGGGATCAAATTGATCAACTGGCATTTACTGTGATTTTATACTTAATTTAATTATGACGTGCTCATTAGCATTTTCACACCACTCTCGGGTTCACATAATAATAAAAATAATAATTAAAAATATAAAATATGAAATTATTACCGGGCTGCAAGTATCGGAATGGATGCTGTAATTTTGACTAGAATTAGGCATTTGAAATTTAGTCGGGACCAGCATTTCGCACATGGTAAGTGTCTCGTTTGATGGATATGCAGAACGAAATTTCCTGCCAAAATTGTTCAGCATGATGAAAAGCTGCGGCACCCACAATCTCATCGTGTGTAACCTGCAAGCAACGTCAGCAGATCATGAGTCGTTCCGTACGGCTGGATATGCGGATTTCGCTAAAATTCTGTTACGAATTACTCATGACTAATTTGCATACAGAAAATTTCATACCTTAATTTCACTTTTTAAAATAAAAATAAAAAAGATAGCTGTGAATCCCATCTCAAGTGTTTCCACTTTGTTTGTGTTTATAATTTTATGTTGCTCATTTCATGAGCACATTGCTTCCTCATTATAATTAATTTGCAAATATATTTGCTTCCTCACAAAGGATGTGAAAATACATAAATACGAATAGGTCAATCAAAATGTATCGAATCAAGGAGTATTTTCTATTCTAGCATAAACATTCAATTATGTTAATGAAAAAAGTTTATCTTTAAAAAACAGTTTTTTCGAATATTAGAAATGACCATAACTTCCTTACTCTTAAATAAAATGTATCAGTATAGTAGGTCAATCGATTCATCTCAAATTGAGGAATCCTTTCCGTACTTGCATCAATTTTGAATTATGTTAATGAAAAAAGTTCTGCTACAGAAAACCCATTTTTAAAACATTATAATTGGCCATAACTTCCGTACTCTTCAACAAAATGCATTAATATTATAGGTCAATCGATTCGCCACGAATCAAGGAATGTTTCCCGTTCTTGCATCAATTTTGAATTATGTTAATAGAAAATAGTTCACTATGGAAAACCCATTTTTTAAATATTATAATTGACCATAACTCCCTTACTCTTCAATGAAATACATTAATATTATAGATCGATTGATTCGCCTCGAATCCAGAAATTTTTTCGTTCTTGCATCAATTTCGAACTATGTTAATAAAAAAAACGTTCACTATAGAAAACCCACTTTTTGAATATCATGATTGACCATAACTTCCGTACTCTTTAATGAAATGTATTAATATAGTAAGTCAATCGATTCACCTCGAATTAAGGAATCTAATTCGTTCTTGCATCAATTTTGAATCATGCTGGTGAAAAATTTTCAATGCAGAAAACCCATTTTTCAAATATTATAACTGACCATAACTTCCTCACTCGTAAATAAAATGTACTAATATTATAGGTCAATTGATTCGTCTCGAGTTGAAAAATCTTTTCAGTTCTTACATCAATTCTGAATTATGTTGGTAAAAAAGGTTTTACTATAGAAAACCCATTTTTTAAATATTATAATTTACGATAACTTCCTCACTCCTCAATAAAATGTATTAATATTACAGATCGATCGATTCGTCTCGAATCAAGGAACCTTTTCTTTCTTGCGTCAATTTTGAATAATCCTTATAAAAAAAGTTTTGATACAGAAAACCTATTCTTTAGATATTTTAATTGACCATAACTTCCTTACTCTTCAATGAAATGTATTTATATTACAGATCGATCGATTCGCCTCGAATCAAGCAATCTTTTCTGTTCTTGCATCAATTTTGAATAGTGCTGGTGAAAAAAGTTTTACTACAGAAAACCCCTTTTTTAAATATTATAATTGACTATACCTTCCTCACTCTTCAATCGAATGTATTAATATTATAGGTCAATCGATTCGTTTCGAATTAAGGAATCTTTTTCATTTTTTCATCAATTTTTATATTTTATTAATTAGATTGATGAAAACAGTTTCACTATAAAAAACCCCATTTTTAAGATATTGTAATTGACCATAACTTCCTTACTTTTCAGTAAAATATATTAATATTATAGATCGATTGATTCGCCTGGAATCAAGAAATCTTTTCGTTCTTGCATCAATTTCGAACTATGTTAATGAAAAAATGTTTACTATAGAAAACTCACTTTTTAAATATCATGATCAACTATAACTTCCGTACTTTTTAATAAAATGTATCAATATAGAAGGTCAATCGATGCACCTCAAAGTGAGGAATCTTCAGCGTTCTTACATCAATTTTGAATTATGTTAATGAAGAAAGTTTCTTTTTCTTAAAAAATCTTGGTCACGAGATCTCGCATAAATTACTGTTAAAAACCTGATGGTTAAGATACTGTCTGAATATGACTTTTAGTAACTGTTTTAACTTTGTTGTTTACGGTTATTATTATAACACATATTTTGAGACTGTACAAAAAAGGACAATATTATACTAATGTAAGTTAAGTTCATTTTTTCACTAAAAATTACGAATTTTCTGGACTTTTGTAAATCAGAATTTTCAATATGCGGAATTACAATTCTAAAAATTAATTTATAGAAGAGAAAATTCGAATTATAAATGATTGTTTAATAATAGAAGCAACAATTCTGTTCTTAACTTTTTGACCACATGTTTTAAGAATGAGGAAAGGATTCTATTCATAATCCCTTCACCATATTAAATGAGGTTATAGGTATTTATCTAGTAATAAAGATTGAAAATTTTCTCCATCAATTTAGTAAATCAAAATTTCCAAATAATTCATTTTATTTCATGAAAAAATTTATTTCTGAATGTTCTTCTTAACATTTAGTTAACAAACTATAAAAAACTTACGGAAACTTTGAATTATTTCAAAAGATATTTAGGAGTTTCAGAAGTTTTCAAAAGGTTCGAAAATAATTTAAAACTTCAAAAGATTTCAAAAAATTTAAAGAAAATGTATATTTTTTAATATTTCGTGAAACAAGAAGCTTCTCATGAACTTTGAAAGGTTTTAAGAAAATAAAAGTAAATTCTGAAGATTCCTGGGAGAATTTTTAATGATTTTTTATTTTAAAAAATTAATTTTAAAAGAACACTCAAAAAAAATTTATATTTAAAAAGATTCCGAAAATTGTCGAAGAAGATTCAGGAAGATTTTAGGGCACTTTTTTTAATTTTTCACAATTTTTAAAAAATTTTTAACAAAAATTCGAATAATCTTTAACGATACTTACAAGTTTTGAAAAGAATTGTAAGAATTAATTGATATTTGAGAAGATTTCAACAATTTTGAAACAAAATAAAGATTTCTGAAGTCAGTTTCGAATCAGTTCAAAGGATATTCAAGAATTTTAGAAGTTTTAAAGAACTTAAAAATATTTTAAAACTTAAATAGTTTTCCGAAAATTTCTAAAATATTTTTTCTACTTAAACCAAAAAATTACACGCGCGCGTAGCGCGCTATTGGCAGTGCTAAGAACTATAAAAATAGATTTTTAAAATATTATAAATTATAATAACTTCCTTACTCTTCAATAAAATATAATAATATTACAGGTCAGTCGATTCGTTTTGTGACAAAGACTCTTTTATATTCTTGCATTAACTTTAAATTATGGTAATAAAAAAAGCTCTACTACAGAAAACCCATTTTTTAAATATCATGAAGTGCTAAAAAAAAATCGATAACTATTTTGAGAAACCCTTCGGTCATTTTTGAGACATTAGTCACACACACGCACACCATCCGGACAATTGCTCAGAAGTTTGTATTAGACATTCTTAAATTGAGGAAGGTTCAATTAAATTAATTAAAATTTCATCGAAATTGTTACCATTACAAAACTTCCTCTATGAGGAAGCGAGAACAAGATAATTCATTCATACTACAAGGTTTTGAGGAAAGGGGAAGAGAATAATGACATTTAAATTATGTATAATTATAATTCAATTTATCCTATAATAGTTCCATAATAATATAATATCAGCCTCATATTGTAAATAATTATACCATAATTATCTACGGTTAAAAATATTGAAAATTATAAAAAAAGAGGGATTATCCTTCACAATTTTTAAATTTGGATAAATCAAAATTTAATGATATATTGAAGTTGGAAGATTCATTTTTTTTAATCTTTGAAATGTGGAAGCATTTAATTTTAAGCTATTACAAATTCAAGTAAAATTTATTTTAAATCTCTTAACACTGAAATCGTAATTTCGTAAATGAATTTTATTGTGTTGACGTTAATATCAAGGTGGTTCTTTTTTCAACAATGATAAGAACAAAAATCTCACATGAAATAGTTCAAATATTAACACAAGAAAACATTTTCCTCGTACAAAAACATATTTACAAATCTCAAAATAACATTTCCTAAAAGGAAAAATAAAACTTGACTTGAAGTTAAACTGGAGGTCCGGATTTGATAACCGTCCATAAATTTTGCTCGCTAAACGGCGTTGACCTCTGGACATTTTTCTAACAAGTTTCTAATTTTCGTTTTGAGAGCACATATTTTTATAGAAAATGAATTTCAAATCTTCTTTCCCGAGACAAAAAAATTGTGGTTTTCTCAGTTTTCGAAGTGAATCCGAAAAATCGGTTTTTTAGAAAACAAAATTTTTTCTCTTGTTTTATTTCAACTCGATGTAATTCAGCCAATTCTTGGAATTTGTTGATGAAGTTTAAAGAAAGTATTCTTTATGATGTTCTATGATTGGTTGAGTGAATAACTAATGAACATTTTTGTCTAACAAAAGTTATAAATTTTCACTTGAGACATTGCATAAATCATGCATTCATATTTTCAAGCTCATGAGGAGTCGAGCTACTTTTCAGCAACAAAATCTTCCACCGAGAAAGTTGTTCAAAAAGGTATATATATGTTTTTCACGAAAAATTTTATCTCAAAGAAATCATTATTAAAAAATTATGAAGATCTTATTTCGGCCGCGCGGCCCGTTTTTCGTACGTATGTATCAACTCGACGCGTTCACGTGGAAATGCAACTTCGCTCGAGACGAAGTTTTATTCATTATACAGAATTTAAGAAACTAAATTGTCTCTAGAAAATCGTTTATTTTTTTAATCGTTTTCGACTGATAGGGCATATAGAAGAATACAGGGCATATCAGTTTCCCCAGGTCTGGAGACTTTTCTTAAGATCTGAAAAAATTTTTACATGTCTGCGATTTCTGAAGAATTTAAAGAAATTTTTTTGAAATCTGAAGATTTTTTAAAATTGATCATCTTGCTTCAATTAGTGTCTATAAAAATTAATTTGCCAAGGGAAAAATCGCAACAAACCATGATTTACAAAATTTGAAGTTGATATTGGTGAATTACACAGCACCACAAAAAAAACTTGTCAGCCCCGCAAACCAGAATAAGGTAACGTTACGTTTTTAATGTCACTGAATCCGAATCCGAAGCCAGTTTGGCTCCATCATGTCACATTTCGTCCCTAACCTAAAAAAACATGGAAAATCGCTGTCTTCAGGTGAAACATGATTCCCTTCTATGAAAAGTGGTCATATTCTATGTTCTCGAGGTCGCTGGATACGAATGCGGAGGTTTTGTGGTTCTATGACGTCACACTTTGCCCCTAACCTTAAAAAAAACGTGGTAAATTGGTAATTTTATGTAAAACATGCATTTTTTCAATGCAAAGTGGTCATATCCTATGTTTTCGAGGTCG
>JAUMHM010085137.1:0-30395 GCA_032362435.1 Melikaiella ostensackeni
TTGTGTTTGATATTGTTGATGTTATGATAGTGTTGATGTGTTTGATATTTGATTATGTTAGAAAATATTCAAAATTATTCTTCTCTGTAAATTATGGCAGATTATGAGTTTTCTGTGTGCATTTATTGCGGAAAACCTAATCTCAGAAATGTCAATGAAATATCAACACTAATTGTGAATTTTATCTACAAGTGGGGGCAACAATTTTCAATGAGGTACAATAGTCAACGTTACGGTATCGTATGATACTTTTATTCGCCTTTAATAGTAATTCCTTAATTTATTTAACAATAAACAACTTTAAATACGGATTGGAAATTTATAAACAACTCGTCACCAAAAGGTTCGCACCTGGGCTACTTTATGAACCATGCGCATGCACGGGTGTCCACGTTTGTGCGCGAAATTCGAAAAGACCCCTGTTCAATATTTTTTTGAGTGCTGCTGTGGAAGGGGGGTTGCATTTTTGAAAAATATGCTAACATGCAACAACCCTCTAGCCGGAATAAGATGGACCTTAGTCTAGAGTATTTACTAGAGATGGTAGTGGCAAGAGCCGTGACAGTTAGTGACGGTCACGTGTCGGTCAACGTGGCAAATTTTGGTCACACTCGTGAAACTTATATTTTGTAGAAAATATATACGGGAAAGCGTTGAAATAAATTTTTTCATGTTTTTGTAGGATCAGACAAATCTAATCTCAACTATAACTTGAAGCTGCAAATGTTCTTACAATACATTAATTGAGATATGTAGTTTCATTCGCAACATAACCTCAAAATTTTGAACGCTATATGGCGGAATTTTCAAAAACTGAATAAATCAAAATTCGAAATGCATAAGGCAGGCACGGGTTGGTATAACGTGTCACTGCTAATTTTTTACATTTCTCAAAGCAAAATTTTTTTCTTCAATAACAAATGAAATTTGTGTTTTTTTGATAACTTTTCAAGAATCATACTGCTCTAAAAATTCTCAAATTCAATAAAACAGGCCTTGAATCAGTATAAGAACAATACAGGAATAATTTATTGTGCATTGGAGTAAGGAAAAAAATTGTTTATAATGTTATAAGAAAATTAGTGAACAAGTGTCATTTTTTCGTAATTTGCAATGATTAGTTGTTGCAATTCATAGTTTTTGCATAAAGCATGACAGAAGGTAATGTACGATTACGATAAGTTAAAAAAGTTACTTTTCTGTTATTATTTAAACAATTTTCGTAAAGGAATACACAGTTTGACAATAACTGGATAAATAGGCTCAATTTTATTTTCGCAGAATAAACTGAAAATGTCTTTTCAATAACACATTGTTGTCATACTTTTTAATTTGACAAAATGTTCTATTCATTTAAACAATCCTTATGAACAAATGCCCATTTAAAATATTCTTTCATGAATAGACTCAATTTTTTACGGAATTGACTAAAAATGTCCTACCAGTGATTTTTTGCTCTCATATTTTCTAGATTAACAACAACTGTCAACTATTCCAACAATTTTTATAGACAAATGAGCATTTCGATCTTTTTCACAAAGTGAGACCATTCATGGACAAAATATCGTAATGTGCATTTTTTTATAAACATTGTTTAAATAATTTAAGAGTTCTTGTTAATTCGAAAAATATGACAGAAAAAGGTCACTGGCAAGAAATGTTTAGTCGATTCCGTAAAAAAATTGAGCCTACTCATGGAAAAAACATAAAAACAGGTATTTGTTTATAAACATTGTGTATATAATTAAAATTTGCTGCCAACTAAAGAAATATTGCAACAAGAAGTTATCTGTAAGATATTTTCAGTTGATCCCTCAAAACAAATGAGACTATTCATGGAAAAAAATCGAAATGTACATTTCTTTATAGAAATTGTTTAAATAATTAACAGTTATTGTTAATTCGAGAAATATGACAGAGAGAAATCACTGTCAACACATTTTTAGTCGATTCCGTAAAAAAATTTAGTCTATTCACGGAAGAATGATAAATGGGCATTCGTTTATAAGAATTGTTTAAATAATTTGAAACATTTTGTCAAATTACAAAGTATGGCAACAAGGAGCCAATGAAAAAACATTTTTAGCTTATTCTGAGAAAAAAAATTGAGCCTACTCTTTCAGACATTGTCAAACTGTGCATTTGTTTACAATAATTGTTTAAATAATTTAAAAAGTGCAAATATTTTTAACTAATCATTATTGTATATGGTACATTTATTTTTCTCATATTTCATGCAAGAACTATGAATTTCAACAACTAATCGTTGTAAATCAAGAAAAATTGCCATTCCTTCACTAATTTGTTTATAACATTATAAACAATTTTTTCTTACTCCAGCACATAATAAATTATTTCTGTATAGTTTTTATACTGATTGAAGACCTGTTTTATTCAATTTTAGAACCTTTAGAGCAGTTGCACACTTGAAAAGTTATTTGAACAACACAAATACATACATTTTCAACTAAATTGTTGAATAATAAACAAAAAATTACCATTTTCAACCATTAATGGAATAGTTAAGTTTTTAGTTCAAAACATTCATTTTCAACAAAAAATGATGAATTCTCAGTGGAAAAATAATTACTTGTATATTCAACTAAAAAGGATCAATATTCAACCAAAAAACTAGAATAATTACATTTTTAGTTAAAAAAATCAATTTTCAACAACAAAAAAATGAATTTTTAACATAATGGTTCAATCTTCAACCAAATTGTTTGAATTTCAACCAAATAGATGAATTTTGCGCGAAAATATTAGAATTTTCAACCTAAACCGACGAATATTCCACAAAACAGTTGAATTTTCAACCCAAAAATATTAATTTTCAAGAAAAATGTTAATTTCTAACCAAATAGTTTAATTTGGAACCAAAAACGATCAATTCTCAACCAAAACTGGAATAATTAAATTTGCAGTTGAAAAAATTGATTTTCAGCAAAAAAAAAGAAATTTCAACAAAATAGTTAAATTTTCAACCAAAGATTTGGATCTTGAATTACTAAAAAGCATTTTCAACAAACTAGGTGAACTTTCAACCAAGCAGTTAATTTTCAACCAAATAGTTTAATTTTGAACTGAAAACGATTAATTTTCAACCAAAACTGGAATAGCTGACTTTTCAATTGAAAAAACTAATTTTCAACCCAAAGAAAAGGAGTTTCCAACAAAATAGTTAATTTTTCTACAAAAGAGATGGATCTTCAATTAATAAAATGAATTTTCAACAAAGTAATTCAACCTTAAACCAAGCAGTTAAATTTTCAATCAAGAACATTAATTTTCTCCCAAAAAAGATGAATTTACAACAAAATTTCCAACAAAATAGTTCAATCTTCAACCAATAAAATAAATATTTCAGAGAGCAGTTCAACTTTCAACCAAGTAGTTGAATTTTCAACCAAAAAACACAAATTCTCAGTGAAAAATTTAACAGTTTACTTTTCAACTAAAGAGGATCATTCTTCAACCAAAAAAAATGAAATTTCAACAAAATGGTTAAATCTTCCACCAAAAAGTTCAAAGTTTAACGAAATAGTTCAATTTTCCATGAAAATATTAGAATTTTCAACCCAAAAAGACAAATTTTTAACAAAACAGTTGGACTTAAAGCCAAAAAGACTAATTTCCAACAAAACAGTTGGATTTAAAGCCAAAAAGACTAATTTTCAACAAAACAGTTGGACTTGAAGCCAAAAAGACTAATTTTCAACAAAACCGTTGGATTTTTAGCCAAAAAAGACCAATTTTCTACAAAACAGTTGGATTTTGAGCCAAAAAGACAAATTTTCAACAAAAGGGTTGGATTTTGAGCCAAAAAGACAAATTTTCAACAAAACAGTTGGATTTTGAGCCAAAAAGACAAATTTTCAACAAAACAGTTGGATTTGAAGCCAAAAAGACGAATCTTCAACAAAACAGTTAGATTTGAAGCCAAAAACACGAATTTTCTACAAAACAGTTGGATTTTGAGCCAAAAAAGACGGATTTTTAACAAAACAGTTGGATTTGAGGCAAAAAAAAAAACGAATTTTCAACAAAACAGTTGGATTTGAAGCCAAAAACACGAATTTTCAACAAAACCGTGGGATTTAAAGCCAAAATGAAGAATCTTCAACAAAACAGTTGGATTTGAAGTAAAAAAGACGAATTTTCGAAAAAACAGTTGGATTCGAAGCCAAAAAGATGAATTTACAACAAAACCGTTAGGTTCTTAGCCAAAAAGACGACTTTTATACAAAACAGTTGGATTTTGAGGAAAAAAGAAAAGACGAAATTTTTACAAAACAGTTGGATTTTGAGCCAAAAAAGACGAATTTTCAATAAAACAGTTCGATTTGAAGCCAAAAAGACTAATTTTCAGCAAAACAGCTGGATTTGAAGTAAAAAAGGCGAATTTTCAACAAATCGTTGGATTTTGAGCCAAAAAGACGAATTTTTAACAAAACAGTTGGAATTGAGGCCAAAAAGACGAATTTTCTACAAAACCGTTGGATTTTGTACCAAAAAGACGAATTTTCTTCCAAACAAGTGCATTTTCAGCCCAAAAATATTAATTTTCATGAAAAAAGTTAATTTTCAACTAAAACTGGAATAGTTGAATTTGCAGTTGAAAAAACTGATTTTCAATTTAAAAAAATAGAATTTTCAACAAAATATTAAAATTTTTGAATAAAGAGATGGATCTTCAATTAATAAAAGGAATTCTTAACAAATTAGGTGTACTTCCAACTAAGCAGTTCAATTTTCAATCAAGAACATTAACTTTTTACCAAAAAAGATAAATTTACAACAAAATACATATATTTTCAACCAAAATGTTAAATTGTCAACAAAAAATGATCCATTTTCAACCAATAATGGAATACTTGAATTTTTAGTTAAAAACATTAATTTTTAACCAAAAAATATACGAATTTTCGACAAAATAGTTAAACCTTCATCCAATAAAATGAATGTTTGAGAGAGTAGTTCAACTTTCAAGCAAGTAGTTGAATTTTCAACCAAGAATGATGAATTCTTCGTGGAAAAATTAATAGTTGAATTTTCAGCTTAAAAGGATCAATATTCAACCAAAAATAGAAGAGTTAAATTTTTAGTTTAAAAAATTAATTTTCAACCATAAAAAATGAATTTTCAACATAACGGTTAAATCTTCAACGGAATCGTTCAAATTTCAACCAAATACATAGTTGAATTCTCCACGAAAACAATAAAATTTCCAACCCAAAAAGACGAATTTTCCACAAAACAGTTGAATTTTCAACTCAAAAATATGAATTTTTCAGAAAAAAAGTTATTTCTAACCAAATAGTTTAATTTTGAACTAAATAGGATCAATTTTCAACCAATAATGAAATACTTAAATTTTCAGTTAAGAAAATTAATTATCTAGCAAAAAGAAAACGACTTTTTCAACAATGTAGTTAAATTTTCAACCAGAGAGTTTGATCTTTAATTGATAAAAGGAATTTTCAACAAACTAGGTGAACTTTCAACCAAGAAGTTAAATTTTCAATCAAGAACATTAATTTGCTGCCAAAAAAGACGAATTTACACAACAACAAAAAATTTCAACCGAATTTTTGTATTTTCAACTCAAAACGATCAATTTTCAACCAATAAGGGAATAGTCAAATTTTCAGTTGAAAACATTAATTTTTAACCAAAACAGATCGAATTTTCGAAAAATGGTTCAATCTTATACCAATAAAATTAATGTTTAACAGAGTATTTAAAATTTTAACCAAATAATTGAATTTTGAACTAAAAACGATCAATTTTTAACCAAAACTGGAATAGATAATTTTCAGTTGAAAAGATTGATTTTCTACAAAAAAAAAAAAGAATTTTTAAGAAAATAGTTAAACTTTTAACCGAAGAGATGGATCATTCTTATGATAAAATAAATTTTTAAGAAAGTTATTCAACCTTCAGGGAAGTAGTTAAATATTGAGTCAAGAAGATAAATTTTGAGTCAAGAAGATAAATTTTCTACCAAAAAAGACGAATATACAACAAAGTACATACATTTTTAACCAAATTGTTGAATTTTTATGTAGAAACGTTCAATTTTCAACCAATAATTAAATATTTCAATTTTCAGTTAAAAAAATTAATTTTTTACCAAAGAGTTGAATCTTTCATTAATAAAAGGAATTTTTAATAAACTAGGTGAACTTTCAACCAAGCAGTTAAATTTTAAATCAAGAACTTCAATTTTCTACCAAAAAAGACGAATTTACAACAAAATATATACATTTTTAACCAAATTGTTGAATTTTTATCTAAAATTGATCAATTTTCAACCAAAAAAAAACGAATATTCAACAAAATGGTTAAATGCTCAACCAAATAGTAGAAATTTTAACCAAAAGAGATGAATTCTGAACCAAAAATATAATAGTAATGTAATAAATATCTGGCCAAAACCATAACGTGAAAATATGATTTGTATCATAATCTGTGACGAAGAAGGGGAGGTGTGGAAAAAGTGTTCAAAATGACGTGACGTAGTTTTTGAACAACCCCTAATAACAATAATGATAATGATTATTAGTTTATAACTTCTCTGATGAGAAAATTTCTCTTGGCTTTGACAAATAGAGATATAAAACTGCGGAAAGGTGAATGTCCAAGAGAATGTTAAACTTTTTTTCACTATCCTATTTAATAATGCGACAGCTTCCTTGGAATTCTAGAATACAGTTCACGTTCTGGGCACTGTGACAGATATACAAGTTTCCACTTTCGGATTTCTTTCAGGAAATCCTGCTGAGGGAACTACTATCGGGACAGAAAGTCCTGACACTTGGGAAAAACTAGCTCTATCTCAGCGGAAAAAATCCTACTGAGTTCGCATAAAGCAAATGTGATGCAAAATCTTTCTTTTTTTCTCAAAGATCGATATGAATTTCTACTTCCTTATGAACATTTTTTTATGTACTTGAAAAAAAACACCCAAAAAGTTCACAAATCAAAAATAGACTTCGAGACTACCCGCTTTTCCGGCTCATTTGAGACAAATGTTCAATAAATGTACAACAACAAAAGAAAAAAGAGGGACAAAAAGAAAGAGTCAACCAAAACCATCTCTTATGAAAATTTCATTACACATTTTATTGTTAATATTAAATATCTTTTTTGAAAAAATCCATGAATCTTGCATTTTATCAATAAAACCCTTTGTAATGCATCCAATCTAAGTTCTCACTAATTGAATAAAACTTTTAATACTTTTCACCAATCTTCCAATAAAATCCATCAAAAAATCACATGGACTTCAATTTTTATTAATTTTACTGAAAACCAAGTTACCAAATACAGTAGAAACAGAATAGAAGGGACAATGTTTTCATCAATAATGATAATCCAACGTTTTGTAAACAATTCACCACAACATTAATGGAACAAACATTTCAATTATTTATTAAAAATGTAAAAATTGTATTTATTTTCTTTTTCTTTTCAAACATAGACACCGTAATATACTTTTTAAATATAAATTTCAATTTATGAGAAAAAGATTCTGCACTGGGAAAATTCTTTTCAATTTCAACACTGTAAGAAAGTTCAGAAAACCGGAGCGCATCAAAAGCTGGCCATAAACTGAGATTGACTGTCTACACAGGGCCTTAAAAAAAATCTTAAATTCTAGAAGAATCTACTTTCTTATGAAAATTTTTTGTATACTGAAAAAGGAACACCCAAAAAGTTCATCAATCAAAATTAGACTTCGATACTATCTTTTTTCCGGCTCATTAGAGACAAATGTACAATAAATGTATAAAGAAAAAAGAAACAATAGGCAGAAATTTGTCTCTAGTAAGCCGGAAAAGTAGTCTCAAAGTCTAATTTTGACTTATGAACTTTTCGGGTGTTCCTTTTTCTGTACACAAAAAATTTTCATAAGAAAGTAGATTTCATTTCGATCTTTAAGAAATGAGCCGAAAAAACGGGTGGTCAAAAAGTCTATTTTTGATTTGTGAAATTGTTGGGTGTTCCTTTTTGGTACACAAAAAATTTTCATAAGAGAGTAGATTTTATTTCGACCTTATGAAAAATTTAAAAGAGAGACATGAAGCAAGGATTTGTTCCAATCTGCTGGGTTGCCTATGAACACTTAAGATTTCTCTTAATTGAGATGTTAATGGTCAAATCAATTTACCAAAAGATATCTATTTTACTTAAATATAGTTTACAAATTTGACATAGTTAGTAATTTTTTAGAAATGTGTTAATGTTTTGAATTATTTACCTTTTTCTTTTTTGAAAAATGGAATAACCTAAATAGATTGGTTCTAAATCAACCCACAAAGTTTGATCTTTGCACTATGATCTCTTTCCTTCATTTCCCATGTTCTGTGCACATAAATATTGTGATAATTTTTTCAGTTTCTTTCAATTTTACAACGAATTAAGATGTTAACCTGGTACTTACCAAAAAAAAGGTTTCCAAAAGGCAGGGCCGTCTGAAAAATGAGCGTTGTGTAGCCCCTTGCGGAACTGGTGCGCAAACGCCTTATGCTTGGGCTATGATTGGTAGTCTCGTATGGCGCAAAATTTGAAGTGTAGTTCGGTCCGAGTTTGAGTGCCATCTGGTGTCATTATTCTTCCCAACAGTAGGGTTAAAGGAAACATTGTGCGTTATTCAGTATTCGCTTATTTTTCAGGGGGCGTTGCAGGCTCATAAAATAGTGGTTTTGAGTAAATCCAATTAAAATGTCATCATGGTACTTATTATAAATATAACAAGGTTGCCAGAAAGATGTACAAAAATTTAGGTATAATAATTGAATACAATTAAAATTCAATTTTCATACGTGAGTGTAAAAATATTTTACTATTTTCTTATTGTGTCTTTGGACTAAATTCTGAATCTTGATATTTGAGGCTAAGACTTCCTGTATAGTTTCCTGAAGTACATTAAAATTCTTCGATCATATGGCTTTTACGAGGGCTTGGGTTGGTCGTTAAAAAGCGACTGGTTACTCTCTAACACAAATGTTAAAATAAATTTTTCTAAAGGTCTTTGTAGACAGTTAATGTCAGTCTTCGACCATCTCTTAATTGCTACACTTTGTTTTTCTGAATTTTTTTCCCAGTGAAGAATTTTTCTCGTAATTTAAAAAATTTATATTAAAAAGTGGATTAATGTTTCTATCTTTTCAAAAAAAAAGAAAATCAACAAGATTTAAAAAATTTCTGAAAAAATAATTGAAATGTTTGTTCAATTAGTGTTGTGGTATGAAGTGTTTGCAAAACATTGGATTACAATTCTTTGGATTCTATACGCAGGAAGTTATATAAAAAATTATTTTACCTATTCTCATTTTCTTGTTTCTGTTAGCATGGTTTTTAGTGTAATTGATAAAAATTTACTGGAATGTGATTTCATGATAGATTTTGCTGAAAGTACGGTGTTAAAATATTAAAGAATTCATTCAATTATTAAAAACTTAGATTGGATGCATTACAGAAGGATTCATTGATAGAATGCAAGATTCATGGGTTTTTCCAATGAAGATATTTTATATTAACAAGAAAATATGTTTTAACCTGAAAAAAAACAACTTTTGATGAGAATACCAATAAACTTAATAAATTGATTTTGAATTTGGTTAAGAAGGCTCTCATGCACAGATACACACAAATTTATAGTGTTTTCTATTTTAAAACAATTAAAATCTTCATAAGAAAGTGAATTTCACATTGATCTTGAAGATTTTTGATTTTAATAAGAAAATAGATTGAACAAACAATATTTGGTAATCAAAAATGCTTTTTTTATTTTCAGGTTATGTTTAAATTTGATTAGCATATGTTTCATTATTTATAACTGTAGTTTTCCTATAAATTACCCCTGATGAGGAAGTCTAAATTGGCTTCGAAACATGTTGGTCCTGAGTAGTATAAAAAAGACGGAAAAAAGAAAGAGTGTGAGGTTGGTTTTGGTTGAATCTCTTTTTCTCCCTCTTTTTTTTTTGTTTTATACATTTATTGTACATTTGTCGCTAATAAGCCAGAAAAGCGAGTAGTCTCGAAGTCTAATTTTGATATGTGAACTTCTTGAGTGTTCCTCTTTTCAGCACACAAAAATTTTCATAAGAAAGTAGATTTCCTTTCGATCTTTAAGAAATTTTAAAAGAGACATTAAGCAAAGATTTGTTCCAATGTGCAGGGTTGCCTATGTATACTTAAGATTTTTTAAATTCAGGTGTTAATGATTAACTCAATTAACCAAAAGATATCTATTTTACCTGAATAAAGTTTGCAAATTTAAAGAAGTTAGAAATATTTAGAAAGTTAATGTTTTGAATTACTACCTTTTTCTTTTTTGAAAAATGGAATAATCTGAACAGATTGGTTCTAAATCAACCCACAATATGCTTTAAGAATGTCAATAGATTTCGGGAAACAATACAGAAAGTTTTAGTCACAAATATCAAGATTCATAAATTTATCTAAAAACACAATATAAAGATAGCAAAATATTTATACCCTCAAATATAAAATTCAATTTTAGTTGTATTTAACAATTGTACCTCAAATTTATGTACATTCTTCTGGCAACCTTATTTTATTTATAATAAGTACCAGGATGACATTTTAATAATATTAGTATTATATTTGGAAAAAACGTATGTATAGTAAACTAAAAAATATATTTAATATATTTTAATACCAAAAACATCTGTAAAAATCATAAGATTAGAGAAAAATTTAAAATACTCAATGGTACATAATAACAGAATGCATATATTGTGTATATGGCATGTTTCCCTGAGTAACCATTTTTGATAGGCAACGAGGGTATCATTTCTTTTACCTAAATGTATGCAAAACCTTTTGGCAACCTAATTTTTTGTTAAGTACCAAGTTAACATTTTAATTAGTTGTAAAAGTGAACGAACCTGAGAAATGAAAAGTCTGTTCAATAACATATCTCTTGTCTCGATGAAAATTTTCGTTTTGTTGTAAGATTAACAAATGTGGAAAAAACCATTGTTGACCATGCCTAGATTTGGAAGGTCAACGTAAAATGTAATAGTAGATATTTCAACCAAAACAGATTTTAATTTTAAATAAAAAACAGTTAAACTTAACGAAAAAGACGCATTTTCAAAAACAGATCAATTTTCAACCAAATAGTTGAATTTCAAACCAAAAAGAGGAATTTTCAACAAAATGGTTGAAATCCCAACCAAGACAGATTAATTTTCAACCAAACATTTGGATTCCTAACCAAACATTTGCATTTCCAGGCAAAAAAGATTGATTTTCATCAGAACAGTTGAATTTTCAACAAAAAAAGTATGACTTTTTAACAAAACTGTTACATTTTTAACAAAATAATTAAATTTATAACCAAATTGTTTAATTTTCAACCAAATATATGAATTTTCAATCAAGAAAATTAATTTTCTACCAAAATAGACAGATTTTCAACAAAATACGTGAATCTCAAACTTAATAGTTGAAATTTCAACTAAAAAAGATAAACTTTTAGTTGAAATAATTGATTTTCAACCAAAAGAAAGCTAATTTTCAACAAAATATTTAGATTTTCTAACAAAGAAATTAATCTCCAACCAAAAAAAAAAAAAATTTTAAAAATTTTCAACCAAGTATTTTAATTTTCAACCAAAGAAGATGAATTCTCAACGCAAAATGTAATAGCCGACATTTTAACCAAAACAGATTTATTATCAAATCAAAAACAGTTGAATTGAAAAGACGAATTTTCAGAAAAATAGCTGAATCCTCATTAAAAACATCAAATTTCAACCAGAGAGTTGCTTTTTTAGCCAAGATAATTTTCTAACAAAAAGACGAATATTCAATAAAATACATGAATTTTGAACTGAATAGTTGAACTTTTAACTGAACAGATATATTTTCAACCAAAAACGGAATAGTTAAATTTTCAGTTCAAAAAATGAATTTTCAACAAAGAAAAAACGAATTTTAAACAAAATAGTTAAGTGTTCAACCGAATAAATGAATTTTCAACTCAAAGTTTGAATGTTGAATAAAATGGTTGAATCTTAAACTAAAAGAGAATAATTTTCAATCAAACGATTGTGTTTATCACCAAGAAATAATGACATTTCTACCAAAAGAAAACTAATTTTAAAATTGACGAATTTTCAATGAAAAAACCTTTTTGAGTCAAGAAAGTATAAAATTTTCATCAAATTCCTCAATTTTCCACAAAACAGAAGAATTTTCAACCCAAAAATATGAATTTTCAATCAAAATGATAGTTCTCAACGAAATAGTTGAGGTTTCGACCCAAAAAGGAGAATTTTTAACAAAACAGTTGCATTTAAAAAAAAGGATGACTTTTTAACAAAATTGTTGAACTTGGACCAAAAAAGATGAAACTTCTACCAAAATATATGAATTTTTCTATTATTATTTATTTCAATGCAGCTCATTGGTTGAAAATTGAACTGTTTTTATTGAGGATTCAACTATTTTTTTAAGTTTTGTCTTTTTGGTTCAATTCAATTGTTTTTGATTTAATAATAAATCTGTTTTAGTAGAAATATCAACTATTACATTTTATGTTGAGATTTCATCTTCTTAGGTAGAAAATTTAACTAATTGGTTATAAATTTAATTTTGTTGTTAAAAATAAATTTTTTCTTTTTAATCATCCCTTTTCGCTGAAAATTTAACTGTTTGGTTGAAAATTGTTCTATTTTTGTTAAGGATTCAACTATTTTTTAAAAATTCATCTTTTTGGTTGAATTCAACTGTTTTTGATTTAAAAATAAAATCTGTTTTGGTTGAAATATCAACTATTAAATTTCACGTTAAAAATTCATCTTTTTTGGTTGAAAATTCAACTATTGAATTGAAAATTAATTTTTTTGGTTGAAAATTCATCTTTTTGGTTGAAAATTCATCTTTTTGGTTGAAAATCTAACTACTTGGTTATAAATTTATTTATTTTGTTGAAAATTCAACAATTTTGTTAAAAAGTCATCTCTTTTTGTTGAAAATTCAACCGCTTTTATGGAAATTCGTCTTTTGGTTGAAAATTCAACTATTTTGTTAAGAATTCGTCTTCTTGGTTCGAGAATTCAACTGTTTGTTTGAAAACTGATATGTTTTTATTGAGGATTCAATTATTTTGTTCAAAATTCGTCTTTGTTGGTGGAAAATTAATTTCCTTGGTTGAAAATTCATCTTTTTGGTTGAATATTTAAGTACTTGATTATAAATTTAATTAGTTTCTTGAGAATTCAACAATTTCTGTATTGAAAAGGCATCCTTTTTGTTGAAAATTTAACTATTTGATTGCAAACTAACATTTTTGTTGAAAATTTATATTTTTGGTTTGAAAATTCAATTGTTTTGTAGGAGAACAATTTGGTTGTTTTTTTCTTTCTTTGCTCAAAATTTTTTCTTGGTTAACAATTTAACACTTTTTTGGAAATTCGTCTGCTTGGTTTAGAAATTCATCTCTTATGGTGGAAATTTCATTTTTTTTTTTTGTTGAAAATTTATATTTTTATGTTGAAAATTCAACTGTTTCGTGAAAAATTGTACCATTTAGTTGAAATATTTTCTTTCTTTACTCAAAATTCTTTTTTGTTAAAAATTCAACTCTTTTGTTGAAAACTTGTCTTTTTGGTTTGATAATTCCTGACTTTAAGATGATTTAAAGTTAGCTGAAATAGTGTAAAAAGTGCTAAAATTAAAATTAGAGCTTCTTTTTTTGTTAGTAATAATAAAAGGAAAACTCGATTTTTTATTAATTGAAATTAAATGAAATGTATCAGCCTTTCCTTTATTTTCCTTTATTGAGCTATCTATGACTGTGGGAATTAATTTTTTTTTATCAAATTTTTAATTTCATCACTCAGTCATAAAAAAAATATTATAACAAAAGATTTTATTATTATAGAAATTTCCTTTTAATTTCTCTACCTGATTAATATTTTCTTTTTATTAATCGTATTACATAGTTGCAGTAAACCAGTTTCAGAACTGCTTTTTGAATCACATTTTTCAGAATAACGAAACCTGAGAAACAAGATGTCAAAACCCTAATAGTAAAGTGAGCAAAATTTCCAATATAAGTTGAATAATCTCTAAATAGTAATATAAATTATCAAAATAATAAATATTATGAATCTGTATTGCTTAATGATCTAATACAATAATGTCTAATAAAAAAGGAACCATTTTAACAATTTATCAACACTAATTTATTATTTTATGTATCAATAATAATAATTTATTAAATATTCATAAAAAATCCATTTTTCATTAATTTTTTAATACAAATTTATGAGTTTCCTTCGTATCATAAAATGAGAAATAAATAGCCTTAATCCTGAACTGAGAATCTAGATCAAATCGCACGTGCCGATGACCATGGCTTATAAATAAGTGAAATCAAGAATTACCATTTCCACTCATCTTGCATTCACATTGTTTCCTCCCATTCATTATTCCATTCAATTTTATTCATTCACTCCTCTTTTCCACTTACATATTAATTCAACATTGTCTAATTTTTTATTTATAAAATAGCATTATTTTTTTCCCGACAAAACGATAAATAAATTATTTATTTTTTATCAGGTTCTACATTCACTTTACATCGTTTTTCACTTCGCAGATTAATAAACGGTGCACTGATGAGGGAAAATTTCCCAGAAGAGTGAAAGCACATATTTTAAAATACATTGCGATTTTTCAGTCCGGTAAATTTTTAAATGACTGGAATCATTCACTTAAAAAATAATTGGTTCATTGAATAAATAATATTCCTTAATTTGTAGAGCAATATTTGGTTGGTAAAAAGGACACTGAGAAATTCTAAGTAAACATAAATATTATGAGTGCAGGCACTGGTTACATGTATTTACAACATTTACATCAAATGTGCTTTTTACATCCATCTTATACTAATAATAACAATAACTTTACAACATTAAACTAATCACATTTTCCTTCCTTAGCTTATCGCTTTGATGTCTCAACATTCGCTTACTGCCTTATTGCCTCGTTCTTGACTGTTTAGTTGTTGACTGTCTTCGGAAACAGATCATGTTCTGTTGCGAATGAAGTTTTTTTAAGTTGCAATTGTCCCTTTTCGTTTGGAATGAATGTGTGATATTTTAGGGTGCCGGAAATTGTAATTGCTTCAGTGAATCTAATTTCTAGTTTTTTGGTCATCTCTATGTGATCTTCTTTCGAACTGAAAAGAATTACTGTTTCCTTTAAATGATTCTTAGCCCATTCAAATAACTCCATCGCAGTTAGGATTGGATTCTGTCCTGAGCGCTGCAAGCTAGCTTTTGCCGCAAGTATTTTCAAATTTTCATCAATCCCGTCACCTGGACCTTTTCCATGTGCAGTTGCTTGGAAATGTGTTTCTGCAGAAATTCCAAAATCTTTTTTGTGATTTGAAAAGATTGCTGAAGGCATATTTATTTTTTAAATGCTGCGCAGCTCCGTCTGTCACATAATAAATTTTGTTGGAAACGCTGAATTTCTTCTTGTGGTACTCAGTGATGCGCTTTTGAAATATATATACAGCTACAGTGTCATGATTTAAAAAATCCGAGATGATTGCGATGCTAAAATGCTTCAGTTCGTTTCCTTCTTTGTAATAAATAACTACTGTAAATAGAGTAGCTCGATTTTTATTGTAATGGAAAGCTTGTGCAGCATTTTGAATGATGAAAACATAATTTTCATCAAAGTCGAGGAAAATTAAGAACTATCCTTCTTTTAGTATAACTTTAAGGTGCTTTAGAAAAAAACCTTGTTGTTTCGCATGAAATGCGTGAGGCTTCAGGTTTTCAAGTTTAGTGCAGAGTTCTTCCACGAAAGCATCAGTGTCTGCTATTTCGGTCTTCGAAGTGCTTCTAACAGTTTGCTGCCAAACTTGATATGTCACTGTGTCGAAACTATTCACGTCCAATAGATCAATCAGGTACTTTTTAACATTTTCGATGTCAGGACAAGATTCGCATTCGTTAAAATGACGAGAATCAACGGGTTCGATGCACATGATTTGTTCCAGACAGTCGTGGTAATCTGATAATTGTTTGTCAGTCCCCTCAGTTAAATGTTTGATACCAATCGCATTTAACATTAACTTTACGTTTTCATCATAAACGCAGACACAAACATTGTGAGTTCCACTTGCTCCAGCTACAACACAGTGCTTTGGTCCTAGTTGTGCGAATTTTGAAAATCCGATCTTCACATTTTCGTGTTGGGTTACAAATCTGGCATAAAATTCTGAAAGATTGCACAGAATCAGTCTCTTCTGTATTTGCTCACGAGTACCGTCTAGTTTTTTGACACATATGAAATCTTTCTTACCTGGCATCAGTCGACTTTTCTCGTCATCTTCGTAGAAGTTCCTTACCAAATTTTCAGTTTTTTCTACCAATTTTTTTCCTGGCTTGGCTTCCGGAAAAGTCAAAACTCCACTTTTGGCATTAAGTCTTTTATTTTTCTGACTTCACGTTCAGATGCACCGAATTCTCGCATGATTTGTCTGCGGCTCCAAGACTTCGGCGCAAGCGCGAGTAGACAAATCTTTTCTGAATATGCAGTGCCCTTCTGCGCTTATTTTTCATTTATTTAATTCAAGACTTCGAGACCCGCTAAGTGATTTTCATCATTGCATTGCACATGCATTTGCACAAATGCTGCGAAAACTTTGCTTCGAAGACATGGTCAGCGCGAGATGACCATGTAAGGTCTTTAGGAATCTCACTTTGCTTCCAAAGCAGCGATTTGAAAAGACAATTTAAAACGAACTTATAACCTAAACTAAATGAAAAAAAATCACAGAACAGAAGGATAAACAATTTATAAATATATACTAATAAGAAACAAAAACGAAACGCCAGAAATCATAGGAAAAACACAGAAAAATTCTAAGCACTTCACGTTTGCTGCTCTAACCTTTCAGGAGACTGAAGTCAGAGTCAGGCAGTGCAACGTTTTGATTGAGGCCAAGAAACAAATGACAGTCTATGTGATTGCCTTTTGATTCTTGGTACAATATGAGAAACAAGCGAAAGTCTATGTACGTCGATGTCTTTTGTTTTTCGACTATACAAGAGGCCCAGTTTAATTCAGAGAAAGGACGATTTCTGTGTAGTGATAATTTGTTTATATAAATAGTTTTAACTATTGTTTCACTCGGATATCTTCGCATAACCGCATAACTATTGTCAGTCCCATAATGTCGACCAACATTTTTATCGAAAAAAAAATCAAGCTTTCGTTTAAAAATACTTTCGAAAAAATCAAAAGTACCCGAAGAGTAGAAAATGTTAAATAAAAATTTTACATAGTAATTTCGTTATAAAAATTGGAAAATTAAGAACAATGGATTTCATATAATGAAAGGACACGAAAAATCCTTCAGAAATCACCCATACAAAATTCAATTCGCATTTGTAGAAAGGAAGTTATGATCATTTGAAAATATCCGTTTTGCCCTCGGGATGAAAATTTCACCCCCTGTAGTTCGGGAAGGGATGGTAGTAAGAGTCTATAAATTGGTGGAGAAACTACTATCGTGTAGGCAAACAAACTTTTAAAATTTTGAGGCAATCGAAAGACATGACTTTTAAAGTTGAAGCAGTTCAGAAATAATGCCCCAAATTGCAATTTTGGCTCTTCTGTTTTTATCCCTATAGTCATTTTCTGATCTAGTGCTCTCCTCACCGCCAAGACCTTTACTATTTAACATCCTCAAGTACGCTTGCTTTTTCTCGTTGACAGCCACACGAATTTCATCATTCCACTAAGCATCTCTTGCCTTTCTTCGCACAGCTGTAGTACCACACATTGCGGATGCACTCTTGAGGATGCTATCCCGTAGTATTATCCATGTACCCTCTAAATTTTTATTGTTCAAGTCAGTCTTCCGGTCTTCTTCACGCTGTTCTAAATATTTATTAAGCTTTTCACGATATACCAACTGTACTTCTGGTTTCTGCAAATTCTCTATTCTAACTCGCGTCTGCTTCGGCTTATTATTAGTTCTTCTTCTCCTCCACCCTTGACCTGGGCTCATTTTTGAAACTAACAGGTAATGATCCGTTCCGCACTCACAGCCTCTCATAACCCTTGTATCCCTTACAATCTCTCTCAGTCTCTCATTCACTACAACAAAGTCAATCATACTATGACTTTCGCCTCTGCACCAAGTATACATATGGATCTTTTTATGCCTGAACCAAGTGTTCGTAATAAACAAGGTATCTTTGGCATCCCTTCTGTCGTCATCAACTGGAGTGTAGCACGCTATAATAAATAGTCTTCTGATTCCCACTTTCATTCTAACCCATAGAAATCTAGGTGATACATATTCATACTTTTTGACATGTTGTTTTGCTCTCTCATTCATAATCAGACAGACTCCTTGGGTACCATATGATTCATTATCTACTCCTGACCAAAGTTCGAGTCCGTTCGCTATGTTTCTTACTTGGCATCCCTTCTTCTTTGTTTCCGGTATACACAAATTATCTAGCTTCCTTACGCGCACTGTATCCCGTAATTCTTTTTGCTTAAGATCATTTACATCTCTAGCATTCCAAACACCCAATCTCCATTCATCGCCTGAAACTTTTCCAAGGACATGTTTCTCGTCAGTAGAAGTGCCAATTCTATCCGAGGCTACATTATTATTTGTATTATTCATTGTTAAGAATATACACTCAACTACAACTTGATGCGAGAAAGCAGATAAATCGTTATAAGGTGGAGTATTCATTCATAATATCAGTCCCACCAAACTTCGGTCGTGCAAAGGAAAGTATGAAAACCAAGCCAGAACCTAAGGAGTTATGATCGGTTTGTGTTGTATACTGAGGAGGGCACCAATCTTCTGCAGTTTTGTCTTTAAGATGGAAAAAGACCCGACGAAACATTTTTTTATGATTTTCTGCATAATTTGGGAAACTTTTTTCATTTAAGTCTAAGGCATTTGAAAACCTTATGTTTTGCATAAGATAAAATATTACAAGTAAAATACTCATCGCAAATTGCATTTTCTGTTAAAGTAAAATCTTTCATTCCACTTTTGATACACTTCCAAATATCCAATCGACTCGAAACTTTGCATACATACATAATTCTGATGACAATATAATATTCTATCAAATTTGAGTCAATAACCTCCCCTCCCCCTGCGACAAAACAGGTTTTTTATACTGTTAGAAAACCCTAGCAATATGGTTATCTATGAATAGGTCTTCGAAAGTAAAGTTCAATTTTGAGTTGACTCCTCCCCCCTCGATTGTTAGGCGTCCCTCGTGAATTACGTCACGCTCTAAGAGGAAGGAAGGTGGTTCATCATAGCGTGAACTAATTGTATCAGAATACGGAAAAACTCGGAAAATGCATGAAAATAGGGGGGAGGGATGTCGGAAAATTGCGTGACGTCATTTATGGAAGACGCCTTACATCCTTATTTGACAGATTTCGAAATATCTAATTGATTTGTAACTTTGCATGTATATGTATTTTCAGTTTTAACTCGTCCCTCCCCTTTGCTACCTAGATTCAGCCCCCCCCCCCTCGTATTTTGCGCCAGAGGATTTTCATACCGTTAGAAAACCCCAACAATATAGGTTTCTGTGAAAAGTTCTTGGAGAGTATAATTCAAAATTGAGTTGATCTCTCCACTTCCCCCTCTTTCCAGGCCCTGCTATTCGTACGGAAATTTTGCTACACTTAGCATAGTGGGAACAAACGTATAAGAAAATTACGGAGAAGGTGTGAAAAATTATTTTTGACCCTGAAAATCTAGGTTAAAGTTGACATTTTCTGACCAAATTTTAGATTATCGATTACTACTAGGGCTCAGATGAGACACTTTACGTGATTAATATTTTTTCTTATAGATATTTTCCTGCTGATCCCAAATATGGCCTTCAACTTGAGCTAGGACTTTCTGGTTTTAAAAAAGGCGATTGAATGTCCTACTCGATTTTTCTGAGGACTGAACTATTCCCACCGATTCATATTTTATCATTCATGGTATTTTGAGATTTTTGGGGTCGCTTATTTCAAATCCGAGGTCAAAATGTCAAAATTCAAAATGGTGAATTCAATATATACCTATACTTCCAATATACCTATGAAGTTAAAAATTGTTACAACGGGCTTTTTCGAATCATTGATTTCATCACTATCAGAACTAGTTGCGTCACAGTTAGAACTAGTATCAGTGTTATTCCTGGTCTCGTCGCTTTCAGAGCTTGCGGTGTTTCCTCTTTCAGCTTCTCTAGTGAATTTGCTGCAAAAATCTGATGTAACATATTCACGAAATCAACAATAGATACTTCTCAACAAAGTAAACAGCAGTGACTTCTATGAAGCACGATGGAAAACATCGACTATCCAATTTTTTCCGCTGTTTTGACGTGAGTGTAAGACCATATTTTTTCGGTACAGCTTATACCAGGATTCGTTCGCATCCTCCGAAAAATAAAACATTGGCGAAGGAAATTCTCTGGCTATTCGGCATCCATGTTTTAATCATTCATGCAACGAGGGATTCATTCTTGCCCAAGGGAATGATTCGTAATGCAGAAAATATGTTTCCCAACAGAACTTTTCAAGTTCATCTAATTATTTGAAAAGTAATTTCCTTTTATTTTATGTTACGCCCAGATTTTAAGACTAAGAATGCAAAAATAAAAATTTTGCTCCCAATTTCAATTGCTTTTTACGTTTGGATGCCGATAATACTCCAGAAATATTGCGAACTAAACGCTTATCCATTTCTAGTGCCTCCGCAAAAAGCTCTGGCTTTTCGAAACACCATCTTGCAAAATTGACCGTATTTGTCGTACTATGCCCTTGTAGGATCAGATCAACCCGAACCCCTAAACTTTTATATTTTATTGCTTGGACATACATTTTCTGCTCATTGAATTGTTCTAGAAAACGGACAAATTATATTAATTTCAAGATATAAAGAGCGAGAAATTCTACGCTTGAGTAAAAGCAATAGTTTCATTCATAACGGTTGCGTAGTTCGTGTGAGATAGTTTAAAAGTTTAGGAAAAAATATACCTCTTAAAGATTTTCTCACATCCTAATATTCGATGATTTTTTTATATGAAATGTGGAGCAAATGTTCGAAAGCTTTAATCTCATCATGGAGTAAACCCAATCCATATTTTAAAGAAGAATTATTCGGAATAAACTCGTCTTCCAAGTCACCAAATTGATGTGCTGTTCTCAGACACATCGGGCATCTACTTGTGGCCTTATAGCTTAATTTAGTGACCATCATGCTGGTAACGAATAAAGATTGCTGGCCATTCAGATTTTTATTATTAGAATTTTCACATCTTTGGTGGTGGCTTGTATGCCCTGATGAACTTTCGAATCCTAACGTAACGATGAGCTTCAAATTACGTAAATTTTTCTGCTCCCACGTTGAAGCAACACTGTCACACAAACGTTCTGCAGTTTTATTCAACATGGTCTGCAGTGGAATCATCACCTCTATTTCTGACTTCTTATAATCTGCAGGCTGACATTCACTCATAGTTTTTTAATTTCTCGGTATGATGGGTATATGAGACAATTCCTTTTTCGACTGTCCTTTGACAAAGCCGCATAACTATTTTTATTGTAGTCATATTCTAAATAAAAAGCTCAAGCTGATTCTTTTGAATGTTGCGTTTGATTTAAATCTTCACATGAAGCAGTATGGCCCAATTCATTCAACTATACTGATAATTTAAGAACTGAGCTATTATTCTCGGCATGCCTTATAATTTCATGAGCTCTTCTATACTTGGTTGCTTTAGAGGATCCTTCAATATATGTACTCATTTTCTCCTGGGATTCTTACTTAATTTTTACTTTTTACATGGGCGATCTGATTTTTGCTTTAAACTCTTAGTGTTGTTCATTTTGAAACGTTCTTTTCTTTGAATTATAATTATTTTTATCATGATATATAGAACACAACTAAAAAAAGTACAAGTAATTTAAAACATTATATCATTTCCAGGTAATTTTCTATAAAGAGTAACATATTGAAGCTTGAAAAACCTCACCTTAGATTATTCCTGTGTGGGAAAGTATATGCAATTGAATCTTCTTGTAATTAAAATGGAAATATATCGGTTTCTGTTCAATAACGTCTCATGAACCAAAGACTTTTCATTTGCTGTTAAAACAAATGATATTTTTGATAAAATTTTTTACTATGGCAACAGTTATAAAAGTAACTATTTCTCAATGGTTCTCATTTTCATTTTTTTTAACGATGAAAGGCAATTTCAAGTCATACCCGTATAGTTTTCACAGTTTTTATCAGCCATATTGGATGCGTTATTTTGAATTTTGACAGTTTCACCCTAGATTTGACATCAGTGACCTAAGAAAGTTTGCAATAGCAAATTTTAGCCATATTGGTGTTCTTTTAACAGGTTTCATCAGCCAGCCATATTAGCGCTATTTTGAATTTTGACAGTTTAACCTCATATTCGAAATCAGTGGCCTAAGAAACTTCGTAATATCAAATTTAAGCTCATCCATGTTGTTCTAAAAGGTTTGATCAGCCGTATTGGGTCCACTATTTTGATTTTGATAGTTTGACCTCGGATTTGAAATAAGCGACCCCAAAAACCTTAAGATACCATGAATGATAAAATATGAATCAGTGAAAATAGTTCTGACCTCAGACATTCAATAGCCTTTTTCTCAGAACCAGAAAGTCCTAGCTCAAATTAGAGGCCATATTTGGAATCAGCAGAAAAAAAATGTATGAAAAAAATTTTCATCACGTAAAGTGTCTCATCTAAGCCCTCGTGGTAATCGATAATCTAAAATTTGGTCAAAAAATGTCAACTTCAACCTAGATTTTCAAGGTCAAAAATAATTTTTTGCACCTCGTCCGTAATTTTCCTATATTCTGTAGGAATTCATCTACAATTAAAAAAAAATCATCTCTCTAGGTTTTTCCTATCAAAATTTCTACGATTTTGAAACACAAATTACGTTTGTTCCCTCTGTGCGTAGCCACGGCCTTCTTATATCAGTATTATTGCAAGCCCCCTCTTTGAAAGGGACTTATTTCGTTTCTTTTTGGTACATTTTAATAAAAGCTTGTTTTTGCAAAATTTTTCATTATATCTTTTCTCTGAAAACAGCACTACTTAACGACAAATCTAAAGGAAATATAAAAATCAAAATTGATAAAAACTGTATTTTTTTACGAGTTTACATTCTTCAAATTACAAACTGTGTAAATTCAAATATACTATTTTAAATGTTATGCTTTGAAACATTTAGATATTAAATTATCGCAACTTTGCTAAATTCTGAATATTATTCAAATGTCAGTTGATTGTTAATTTTAGAATGCTTCAATTTCGAATAGATGAATTTTTGAAGTTTCCAATTTAAAATAGTTAGATTTGGAAAAATATGAGAAACAATTGAACGTGCGGATTGCACACCGACCTTAGCGCGTGGATTCAGCCAGCCTAGTAGACAAGAGAGGGGATAACGCGTTGCTACGGGCCGAGTTAATTAGACAAATAATTTTGAAACTGCCGTCATTCCGTTAATAATTATCGGATCATGTTGGTTTTAGCATAGAAACACTCATGAGTCTTTAGCGCTAACAACGAACCTAATTAAATGACTTTTTTCAAATTTTCGATTTTTTGATAACACCCGAACTTTTTATAACTTTGAGGTGAAAATCTCAGTTATAAATTTCAAAACAGATCGAAATGAACAATATCAGTTAAGGTCTTATACATTTAATTATAACATATCCAAAATTCAGATGGATTGGTTTGTATGAACAGCAATGGCGAGCATAAATAAACAAAAGCTCGGTCCGACGCTGCCTGTAAAAAAAAAGATGCCTTGCTATGTACGTCGATCGAGAGCGACTGACAAGGGGAAGCCACCTCTGCGACATTGACTTTTTGATGAGATTATCATCAACTGATGGTACGTCAAAAATAATTAGATACGTAACCCGGCTTCTTTGTAAGTGAGCCCTTGTTTAAGGATTATGAGCGTTTGAAAATCACGGCCGCCGCGGATGCCAAAGGTCCACCGAGTCGCACGCGGTTGCTTTCACCAAGCGCCGCCGGTGTAGCGGTAAAGAGCCTGCCTAGCGACCATGCTGCTGCTGGTTCAAAACTTATTGTCGATATTTTTTGATATATTACATTGTAATAAGAGAATGTATTATATTTGTGTAAAATTCACGCCCCCCCCCCCTTGTTTTTGTCAAACGTCCACGTTTTGAGACCCCCTGAGTCCGAAAAACATGTTTTTACGAATGTGTCTGTCTGTGTGGGTCTGTAGATTTTTAGTTTGTGAGCACGATAACTTTCGAAAGGATTGATCGATTGGATTGGCCTTTGGTATACTCTTTCAATGTCCTAAAATAAAGGTTAAGTTTGTTAGCCAGCCATTTTTGACAAAATTTCAAAAAGTTAGAGCATTTAAAAAATTTTTGAAACCACTTTTTTTCAAATTTACAAATTCTATGTGCGGATCTTCGTGGTACTCAGAAAGTCGAACAATTTATCTTCATGGCTTTTTTGATAAAAAGAAAATTGTGAGAGTTACAGCATTTACAAAATTTAAAAAAAGGAACGAAAATGAAAATTCTAAGCCAAACAATGCACGATATGAAAAAATGTCAAGCGAAGAATAACGTTTCTTTTCAAAAGCCCTACAAGATTGTCATAACAACTTTTTGAATTTTCTCGAAAAATTGAAAATTCAAATTTTAAGCCAAATAACGCGGAATACGAAAGAAAGTTTGGATATGAAAATTGCTGTTTTTACGAAGACCTGTAAACTTGCTTCTAAACATTTTTTGGTGGGAGGCATAGTTTGTTTTTCAATTATAGAAAATAATATTGGGATATCTTTATTTTAATTTTTGAGCCAAACGACGCGAGATAAGAAAAACGTAGTCAAGAAAGTAGAATTTGTGCTTTTAAAAGGTCAAATAAAATTGCTGTTAAACATTTCTTCATAGGACCAATCGTAAATCATTAAGATAATTTTTTAATCATCTTTTCAATCATTTATTTGTATATATTGCATGGTGAGTGCAGAAAATCGAGCGCAAAGCGCGAATATTATAATGAGAATGTATTCCTTGAGGCCGATAGAGCCTTGAGTAAATAAATTTTCTTTCTCATTTGAAATCAAAAATGAATTTAGTAATTTGTACATGAAGAACACATAACAACGAGCGCGAAGCGCGCGATGAGAATGTGCCCTCGAAGCGGGCAGATTTTTTATACCTAAAAATCAATAAAAACTTTCGACATTTCTCGACATTTTTCAAATCTCTTGAGAATGTCTTGAAATCAAATTGAAACCAAATCTTCCGAAATTCGAGGAAATTCTTTAAAATTGCTTGAAATTTATTTAATACCTGAAAATCATTGAAATCCTTGGAATTTTCTTGGCGTTTTTCAAATCTCGTGAAAATTTCTCGAAATCTTCTAAAGTACCCTAAGATCTCTAAAATACTTCGAAATCTCTTGAAATTCCTTCAAAATTTTGGAATCTATTGAAAATTCTCTAAAATCTTTTACAATATTTTAAAACGTTTGAAATATTTAAAATCCCATGCCAATACACTGAAATATTTGAAAATCTCTTCAAATCTTCATAATCATTTGAAATTCCTCAGTTCTTGTGAATAAGTTCATTAAAATCCATTAAAATAATAGAAGTCTTATGAAATCCTTTGCGATACTGCAGGAAATTCATTGAAATACCTTATTCAATGCTTCTAAAAACCCTTAGAATTATTAGAATCCTTGAAAATTTTATGAAATCTCTTGTAATCCCGTGAAATCGCATGAAATCCGAAGATAATCCTTGAAATTTCTTGAAATATTTGAAGTCTTATGAAATCCTCTGAGATCCAGGGACATTCATCAAATGATGTTATTGAGTGCCTTTAAAATCCCTCGAAATCATCGATTCTCGGAAACTTCACAAAATCCCTTGAAATCTTATAAATTTTATAAAATCCTTCAAAATCTTCCGAAATTCATGGAAATTTTTTAAAACCGAATTTAAATTCTCTTAAATCCCCTGAAATATTCAAAAATCTCTCAAAATATTTAAAACACATGAAATCCGTCAATTATTGTGAATAAATTCATTGGATTCCATCAAAATATTTGAAGTCTTATGAAATCCTTTGAGATACGGCGGGAAATTCATTGATTTGAAAATTTCTTCAAATATTTGAAATCCTTTGAAATATCTACATTCTTGTGAATGAATTTATTGCAGTCCATTAAAATATTTGAAGTCTTTTGAGTCTTATGGGACATCCGTTAAATTATCTTATTGAGTGTCTTTAAAAACCTTCAAAATTATTGAAATCTTTGGAAACTCTATAAAAACCCTTTAAATTCCTTAAAAATACTTTAAAATCCCTTTTAGTCTTCTAAAATATCCTAAAATCTTATAAATCCTATGAAATCCTTCCTTGTCTACCGAAATTCATAGATTTTTTTTTGAAATTGCATAGAATTCTTTAAATTCTGTGAAATAGAAAATTTATTAAAATACCTTATTGAGTGCTTTTAAGATCCCTTAAAATTATTAAAATCATCAAAAGTTTAATCAAATTTCTTGAAAACCCGTGAAATCACATGAAATCTGATGATATTCCTCAAAATTCCTTAAAATATTTGGAGCCTTATGAAATCCTTCGAGATACTGAGAAATTCATTAAAATACCTCGTTGAATGCCTTTAAAATTCCTTGAAATCCCTTAAAAGTCTTCAGAAATATTTGGAAATCATTTGAGATCCCTTGAAATCTTCTTAAATATTCTTATATCTCATAAAGCCTATGAAATCCTCTCAAATCTTCCAAAATTTTTCCAAACTGCAAGAATTTTTTAATTTCTGTGAAATCCCCTGAAATATTTGAAAATCTCTTCAAATCCTTGAAATCCTACGAAATCCCTTAATTCTGGCAAAATTCTTTGAAATGTATGGGAACATTATGAAATGTTTAGAAATTGTTCGTATCTGTTGAAATCCCTGAAAAATCCCTTGAAATTCCATAAAAATCGTTTGAAATCTTTGAAACTCACTGAAGTTCTTTGAAATCATTGAAAATATACGCTGAAACCTTTCAAATCCTATGAAATCCTTGAAAATCCTTAGAAAATTTGGGAAATTCTTTGCAAACCTAGGACAATTTTTTAAATCTCTCAAAACCACTTGAAATCTTGGGAATAATATAAAATCCCTTAATTGATTCTTGTGAAATTCCTTGAATCGTCTTGAAATCAGATTTAATCTTTCAGAATTCCTTGGAACGTTTAGAAGCTTTGAACATACCTTAAAATAATTAAAATTTATGGGAATCCTATGAATTCCCTTGAAGGCTGTTGAAATCCTTTGCAATACTCTAAAATCACTCAAAATCTGTTAAAATCCTTCGAAGTCCGTGCAAGTCTTTCAAATCTTTTGAACTGATAAAAAAAAATTGCGTAAAACCGCTTTTAAGACTGGTCTGCAATACTTTTACGGGCCGGTTGGTGAATCCTAGACCGCTTCTTTCACTAAATCTCAATATTTATCATATTCAAAAAATTTTTAATTTGGAATCTTTTATCAATAATTGTAGAAATAATTTTAAAATGTTTAATATAATGAATTTAGAATTTCACACTGTGGTTGGATATTTAGCAACGTGTATGTCAAGGCGAAAGATTAATCCGAAACTTTGGATGTTGCGGCAAATCTAACAGGGTTGTGCTTATCTGATTTAATTAGAACTAGCGTTAGGAGACCCTAAGTAACTTAATTTGGCACAGAATTATCTAATGAGGTTAAAGAGATTAAACATTGGTGAAAGGAAAGCTCTGGAATGTATTCGAAAGGGATAATTTTACCCATCTTCATTTAAATCGAAACCAGATTATACATATAGTATCGTATCGTTAGCTCTATAATAGCTTTTCACTTCGTACGTTATATGATCTAGGATTAAAGTACGGTTTTTTTATTATTTCACAAAATCTGTCATTTGATAGATGTTAGTAAAATTATTAATATAATAAAATTATTGAAATATACTATTACGAATTTTTGTAATTTCCAATGCTCATTGCATGGCTTATTATATTTTGAGGCTTAGAAACATGCATTTAAGAAATTTATTTTAAATATGTTTTATATGCGATTAGATAACTGGAAAACACATTTAAAATTAATTTCTTACACCAATGTGAAGAGGAATGCCTAAAGAAATTTGTATCCATTGGTACGGGAATTGGGTACCATTTTAACTTTCAGTCATTTTCCACTCTTCCTTTGAATAATACAATTTTTCTAAAATTATTTCCCTGAAGGACTTATATCAAAGCACAATTTAGTAATGTTTAAAATTTTAGAGCAATTTGTCTAGAAATTATATATGAAAAAATAAGAAATATGTTTTTTCACACAGCTGTCCCAGATTACAAATTTAAAATGAAAATTTGCTAAATAATATTACCGCTATTATTCGAATATTTGAGATTCACTGTTATCACCTACACTGACTCAAAAAAGATAAATTTTCTTAAGGATCGATATGAAATCTACTTTCTTATGAAAATTTTTTGTGTACTGAAAAAGGAACATCGAAAAAAATCATAAATCAAAATTAGACTTCGAGACTACCCGCTTTTCCGACTCATTAAAGACAAATGTACGTTAAATGAACAAACAAAAAAGAAAAAAGAGGGAGAAAAAGAAAGAGTCAACCAAAACCAACCTCACACCCTTTTTTTCGTCTTCCTTATACTACTCGGGACCAACATGTTTCGAAGGCAATTTAAACTTCCTCATCAGGGGTAATCTATAGGATAACTACAGTTATAAATAATTAAACATATATTAATTAAATTCATATATTACGTGAAAGTATGGCATGGCAGCTTTTTTAAACCAAATTTGAAGAGATTTATTAATTTGTTGATATTCTCATTTAAAGTTTTCTCGTTTCCTTTTTTTGTTGAAGTCAAAACATATTTACTTGGTAATATGAAATATCTTTTTTGGAGAAAACCTATGAAACTTGCATTCTATCAATAAATCCTTCTGTAATGCATTCAATCTATGTTTTTACTCATTAAATAAATTGAATAAATTCTTTAATACCCCTACACCGGACTTTCAGTAACATCGATCATAAAATCACACCCCACCAAATTTCTATCAATTACACTACAAACCATATTGACAAGAACATGAAAATAAGAATAGAACGAATAATTTTTCATATAACTTCCTGCGTATCCAATCCAAAAAATTGTAATTCAATGTTTTGCGAGCACCTCACCACAACACTAATTGAACAAACATTTAAATCATTTTTCAAAATTTTTTTAAAAATTTTGTTGATTTTATTTTTCTTGTTGAAGATGGAAACATTAATCCACTTTTTGAATATAAATTCTTTTAATTATGAGAAAAATTCTTCACAGAGAAGAAAATTCAGAAAAACGAAGTGTAGCGATCAAGAGATAGTCCAAGACTGACCGTCTACATAGACCCTTAGAAAAACGATCATTTTAACATTTTTTTGGGAGAAAGAGACGAACTAGTCCCAAACTAGTCCCAATTCTAAGAAATTTTAAAAGATTTGAAAGATCTTAAGACGGTTCAAGGAATTTCACAAAAATTAATACAGAAAGGCATAGCCCCAAATATCAAAATTCAAAATTTAGTCCAAAGAGACAATAATAAGATAGTAAAATATTGTAACATTCAATTATGAAATTCAATTTTAATTGTATTCAATTATTATACCTCAAATTATGTACATCCTTCTGGCAAGCTTATTATTATTATTACACCGTTAAGCCAAATCCCTTTCGGAGTAAGCGCAACTCTTTCGGTTTTAGCCTCGTTATACTATCGGGGATCAAAGACTTTATATGGTATGGGTAAGTAAGGGATGTGTAGGAGAAGGGATAGGTTTTAGATCAATCTAGAAATCGTGTGTTGTTCATTCAAACGACACACTCATTCCACAACACCGGTCCGACAAGGGTCGCTCATCAATCTCCCTAGCAATCACCCCAGGTGAAGAGTTTCGTAAAGCCATTATACTAATCCACTAAGAAAATCTCTTCTGTGGGCCCATGAGAATCCAAAATTTTTCGCCTCAGACATCACTCTTCTTCTTATAAACAATTGTTTTCCATACATTCCTATCCTTACATACATATTTTGCTTCCGTTACATCCATACATCGCTTCATGCACGCTCTTGTGTTTCTACGACTCTTTACATCCCTTCGCTTCAGAGTCTAATTCACACATTCCAACCATTCTTTCTTCTGTCTACCTCCGG
>JAUMHM010085138.1:0-11836 GCA_032362435.1 Melikaiella ostensackeni
CCAAAATTTTGAATTGTACCTAGTTTTGTCTCTGGCAACATCGGAATCTAGCTGCACCCTTGCCTGCTCCTCAGCGGGGGGCAGTCTTGAACTACTCGCGAGACGAATACGACCTTGCTCATTTTTATATCTCGGTTCGTGATTTTTTCTGTATTTAACCACTCAGCTTGTAATGTCAATTTTAATTACCTTCGAATAAATATTTTTTAATAATTAAACTTTTTTCTTTAACATGCATTTTACCGTGCAAACAGTGCCCTCCTGAGATTTTTGATTTCCGTTGAGTATTTCTATTCGATTATATAAAATCTTGCAATTTCAATTTTCAAATTACATTTTATATATTTGAATTGTGATATGATGTCCAAATATTCCGATCATCTTAGTAGCCGGAACTACCCGACACTTTTTTTGAATAATCTTTCATGGCCCTCACGCACATCGCTCTTTTTCTCCTTACAATATGATTATTCTATGAGTATCAAACATGAGGAAAGCTTTAGTGGCCGGTGCTTCCCAACTCTTCCCTATATTTATTCAATATTCAAAATTGAACTACGAAATTCTTGAAATTAAAAAAAATCAAGAGTCCAGCGACCAAGTTTGGGCAAAACACTCTTAAATGTCTGCATCTAAATTTAAAAAAAAAGAATTTAAAAACGAGAGGAAAAAAGAAGGCAGCCTCCGAATCCTCGTCTTCCCTTTTTCCTCTTGTCTTTTTTTTTATTTTTCATCAAATCGCAGTAAAAAAATTGACAAAAATCCACGAACGCTTTGGTGTTCATTCATCAATCTTTTCGAGACAGTAGAAACAAATTTTTCAATAAGTCGAAGCAAATCATTAATATGGTCAAGTATATTTAAGTAAAAAAATAGTGGAGAAAGTTTTGATAAATTAGAAAAGAATTCGTTGAAAGAATTAGAAAATAGTACTTTTAGAATGAATAAACAGAGAAAGAAAGGACTTCAATTCGATACTTAGACACACCCTTACAACTGCAAATTACAATATAAAACGAGTTGTGAATTTCAAAAAATTTACGCGAAAAAATACTTCCGGATTTCTGTGTAATGATTTCTTTGGATGTTCTTGCAATGTTTCTGAGTATAACTTTGTAACTAAATCAAAAAGCGATTTCAAATGCATGGGGTGAAGTTAAACTACGTGCGCGATGAAGTTGAATAGAGTTTTTAAAAGGGATACATTTCTTCATGAGCTCTTACTTTGAATAAAATGGAAAGTTTTATCAGTAAAAATTTGGTACTCCCATAGGTTCCGTTGTTTTTCCGATCTTAACTGAAATTGTAATGGAGGATTCTAAAAATTTTGCATTCGAGCATTATAATATTGATTTGCTATTTCATTTTCGTATGTAGATAATACCTTTTCATGTATTCCTTCAGCAAAGTTTCAAACAGTTTCCAATGTCCCTAATCGTTTTCATCCAAAACTTTATAAAGACAATATCATCAATAATCGGTGTAGGAAAAGTACATATTCAGACATGATATTAATTTTTTTTTGACTCATCCTATTCAAAACAAAATTGCAGTAGTTAAAAGCTTAGTTGACTGAGCTGTAGAATTGTCCCATGAGTCACTTCATAAGGAAAATTCGAGTCTTATCATGAATCTCTTTTTTTAATCAATACCCACAAAAATTATTCAAAGACATATCAAAATTAGGATTTAGCGGTAAAAGGAAATTAATTTTCCAAACATATCACTTTTTAATGAAGACAGGTTTGTAGATTTACGTAAATTATTTTTAAGCTTTCTTGAATTTCACAAAGACTCTCGTTGACGTGTTCATTCATGAGTATGAATATACATTAATGTAAAAAAAGGTAATGAAAGTTTCTGATTTTCGTGAAATGACTTGAAATTTATGGAAAGTTTTAAAAATTTACGGAAGATTTTCGAAATTAATGGAAAGTTTGCAAGATTTATGCAAAGCTTGAGAAAGTTATACAGATTCTTGAAAATGGATGAAAACATTTGAAACTTTCGGGAACTGATGGGAATTTTTGAAAACTTTAGAGTTCATACAAATTTTTGAATATTCATAGAAATGTTCGCAAATGTTTGAAACCTTCGGCAACTTATAAAAATTTTGCAAATGAATAAAAATATTCAGAGATATTTGAAACTCATGGAGTGCGATGGACATCTTTGAAAATGCTTGCAGCTTTTCTAAATCTGACAAACTTTTGAAGGGTAATGGAAACTTATGAAAGTTTCAAAACTTGTCAAGTTTTGTTTAGGGTTGAAAATTCTTATCACATTTCTGAACCAATGAATGACCTTTCCCCATTTTGGTGAACAAACTGCAGGAGATTGATGCTTCTCTCAGTATACAACACAAACCGATGATGACTCCTTTGCTTCTTGCTTTTTCTTCATACGAATATGAATACGAATATAAATGGACAGGTCACCTTATGCCGACTCAGCTGCTTAGCTTTGACATGATTTTATAAATATGAAAAACATTTTTCGCAACCACAGTGAAATCAAAATGTGAATTGAACACTAATTTCAGAGTACCATTTACTTGCAACAACAATTAGCCTTGGTAGTGTGGATGCTACACTATAAACAAGCGAAGTTCTCAATTTTATCATGTCTGAGGCTTAATTTCTCTCTTTAGTAGATTAAAGAAAAATTTGAAAACATCAGCTTAAAAAAAGTCACTTTGTGCGAATGAAATTGCACAAAAAGTCTTTGACGAGAAAAGTATGTTTTCAAAAATCTGTGTAAAAGGCTCATTAGAGACAATCAATTAACGAGAGGAAAAAAATGGGGAAAAAGAGTGAACTCTTTCCCTCATTCTTTCTCTATCTCTTTTATACTACCAAGATCCAACATGTGTCGAGGTCATTTAGACCTCTTCATCACGGAAATTTTGAAGAGAATATGTTTGAAATATATTTAGTCTTATGCTTTGTATTAATTAGCGAATGCAGATATGAAATTGAAATCAATTATTGAGATACTGTTCATATTTAAATGTACTGACTCATTCTACTCTGAGACATGAATGGCTGCGTTGGTGTGCTACGCGAAGGTACCTACGGGGTACTTGGTCGTTCCTGACACCCAAAAACGAACGGTAACGAGGAGAAATTGATAAGCACATGGTTATAAAGAGCCTTGTTCATTACAGATAATTGGTTCAGACATAAAATGATCCACATATGTACTTGCTGCAAAGGCGATACCCTAGTATGATTGACTTTGCTGTAGTGGATGAGATACTAAAAGGGCAAGTAAGAGATACACGGGTCATGAGAGGTTCTGAATGTGGAACGGATCACTCCTCAGTAGTTTCAAGAATGAAATTATGTCAAGGATAAAAAAGAAGACGAATTATTACCGAGAATCATAGCGAAGACTGAATGACAAAGTCATACAATAGCAATGTAGAGAATGCATGCACAATACTACAGGGTATCATCTACAATCTACAATATATACAGAAGAGCGAAGATGCTAATCAATAAAATCAAGGATAAAATCAAAGCGCAAAAAATGGAAAAATGCAAAATGAATTCGAAAGAAATGACACATTATTTTCGAAATGAGTTAAGGAGATTAGGATAGGAAGGACTAACACTAAAATAGTGGGAAGTGAGGATTCTGATGACGGAGTTGTTTCGAATAAGGAAAAGTGGAGGACTGTTTGAGGGATTTATTCAAGATATTGTATGAAGGTGAGGCTATGTTGCATAACAACTGGAACACAGAAGAAGATTTGTTATACAGTCCCCTTGTAGGTGGCGGAATGAGAATTAATATCCGTGACAGATACTTGTATCAGTTATTGATATTTTTTATCAGTGTTGGAGCGGTCTTGAGGAAAGAATTTGCTGTTTGAATGAGCGACACGCGGCTTCCAGATTCATCTAAAACCTATCCCTTTTACTACACATCCCTTATTTACCCTCACTACATGATTTTCTTTATCCCTGGTAGTATACCGAGGCTAGAACCAAACTCATGACTTTGACGACTATGTTGGCGGTAGCATTGCTACTGACAGGGTTTTCCATGCCAAACGGGCGCAGAACGAAGAGGAAAGGGACTAAGAGGAACACCAAAATCCACAAATAATAGAGAGTTGAAAAAATATATTACAACGATGGTCGCTTCCCGAGGATCATCGGGGCGCCCCTGGAGCAACTACAGGGGGCCACAACATGCGGAACGGTGGTGATGGTGAGCCGTGTGATAGCCAGACAGATCTCATTAATCAACAATCAAGGCCAGCAAGAACATCTGCGACAGACGGCAAACAGTGGAACATTAACTGTGCCTGATGGCGGTGCTTTGGCTAGCGTTAGCGATTTACAGCCAACCACCTCAACAGGAATACGGTGAAAGAGCATCAACTAAAATACAACCATGTTAAAGGGTTGATGCGTCTCTACTATAAAAGCGCGAAGTTTGAAACTAAACGCGAAAAGGGACACAATTTTAGGATAAAGTTCGCTGCGAAGTATTCCGATATACAGGGAGTTACAGTAAGAGATCTCATCACTAAGGTTAAGGACATCAGAAATAATCTGCTTATCTCAGAAGAACAAGAAATGTAAAATAAAGACAGGCCTTGTCGGCGGGGGAAAACGTCGATAATGAACATCAGTTAGAGAGAACTGCGCAACAGGATCAAGTGGCGACCGGTGAGGTAATACAACATCAATGTGCTAATGATGTTCCTGCCCAACCTGATGATGATCCAGTGCCACCTCATCCTTGAGAGGTAAATAACCTGATTCAAACAGAGGCAGAAGCCAAGATTCAGCAACCAAGAAGGCGATTAAACTGGACATACGATATGAACTGAGATGTTATGCGACTTCATTTTGTGTCAGAGAATAGTAGGCAAAGTGTGAAGAGGCAACATCATCGCACTTTCTTACTTAAGTACCCACTTCTAGTCACAATAATGAAGGATCAAAATGTAATGGACCGAAAACGCTCAATATCTATCAACAAATTGCTTGTAGAAGTTGAAATAGCTACCATCAAAATAAAAGAAGGACAACAGCCTTCTATCGATGAAACCCCTATCGAATGTGTGGAAAATAAAAAGGTGATTGAAGCTGAGAGCACGGGTGCTAGGGATAATAAAGTACAAATACAGAGTTCGCTGGAATCACATCCGGACATTAACGTTCTCGTTGATGTAAATAGCGAAATCGCAAAAAAACTTAAGCACATTAGAAAGAATTTCGGTTAGCTCTATTAGAATTCAGGGATGTAGAACACTCACAAAGGCATTCTTCGCCAAAGATGTTCGTTACGAGAAATCTGCATGCGCTGATAAGGCAACTAAAGAACAAAGTCTTGCCAATGCATTTGAACGCAAAGCTAACTACATTACATGTGCGAACTCTTGTGTGTTGTGCGGCTGTGGCTGTCGTTAGAACGTTGGGCCGTAGAACTGGGCCCACGAATTCAGTTTTTGACTTAGGAAGGGAGCGAGATCCACCATGGAAAATCAGGTTGCATATGGATTTCAGCAAAGTCATTAGCAAATTGGATCGATTAACTCAATCTTAGGAAGAAAAAACAGCCAGAAAGATGACACGCCATGTTACTGAAATCATTCACCCTCGAAACATCGAGACATTGGCACCAGCTGTATTGGAAAAGATTATAGACTCCTAAAGGCAGAGACTTGATGTTTTCACTGCTAGACTGCATTGGTACAATAAGAATGGTGCAAGAAGGCAGCAAAATCGAACAATGAAGGGAAGTTCTATCGTGAACTAAGTAAAGAGCAAAATATCCAGCAAGACACCGAAGTTTCTCATTTGGAAGAAATGGCTGATTACTGGTCGGAAGTTTGAGAAAAAAAAACTGAAGCAGATTCAGAGCTGCGTGGTTCCAACTAGAGAAACAAAGCGCGAGCAATAACCCTGTAATGGTACCTGGTACCATCACAGACTCAGACGTATCAGCAGGTTTGAGAACGGCAGGTAACTGGTTAGCCTCAGGTCCGGATATGGTGCACAATTTCTGGTACAAGGACCTGACGAGTGTGCGTCCTGCGTTGGCAAGGTGTTTCAAAAAGATCACCAAACAACCAGATCTAATGCCAGGTTTTATACTCAAAGGTACCACGTGTATGTTGCCTGAAATAGGAGACGCGCAAAATCCATCTGAATTTTGAACAATAGCCTGCCTTCCGACGATTTATGGGTGCCTTACAGCTGTTTTGGCAGATAAGTGTAACCCTTATTGCAACGAGAATAACATCCTAACAGAAGAGAAAAGGATTTTGCAAAAATTCGCAGGTCAGTTAAGATCTAGTCACCTTAGACGCTGTGGCCATTACGCAAGCTAGAAAACATCAAAGCAACTTGCACACGACTTACGCGGATTACAAGCAAGAGTTCCCTTTGGTACCACATGACTTTATGTTTAAAAGTTCGAAAGTTAGTGCAGTGTGGTTCTGCTCAGCGATGAATCCATTCAGCAAAACAGCCGTGAATATCAGAGCAGAAGCCATAGAGAAATTAGAAACGCAATAGAAACATAAAGCCATCCACGGCGAGCATAATGGCTCAGAGAGAGTACACGCACAGACATAATTATGTAGCGGGCATTATACACGAAAACTATATCTTTTACTGGAATGTTACTATCCAGGCGGATCAGTATATCCCAGCCAATCGACTCGACATTATCATGCGTGAGAAAAAAGGTGGAGAAGTCTATTTCATCGACACTGTTTGTCCACTTAATTGAAACTTGCAACCTATACAACCAAGATCCATAAGTATAAATGGCTAAGGCATGAAGTCAAGACAATACGGAGGAACGTGGAACATGCATTTATTCATCCTATTGTGATATCGGTGGCAGGCAATTTGCACGCAAGATGCACTCAACATTTCGAATATCTAAGAGTTAGTAAGGTACTGGCAGCAGCTCAAAAAGCGGTTTTATTGAGGACCTGTTGCATTGTGAGAAACTCCCTTGACCTACACGAAATAGGCGACTGGATTCTCATGGATCAACAGATGGTAGCTCTAAAAAACATCCACAGGCGATTAATGTCACTTTCAACACTCTCAGCCGCTGCATAAGGATAACAGCTGTAAACGAAAAACTCCAAACTACACCATACTCCTAATTGTGTACCTACTACAACATCATCACAAGAGGTTTCAACCAATGTATTGAATTCTCAACATCTTCAACTAATCAGGCATTTTACTATGTCCGGGGCTGATGGTGTGATACCGAATTAACCCGAGAAAAAAAGCTAAAAAAAAAATGATAATTTTAATCATAATAATGAATGGAGACATTTGAGAGTATGTTGTCCAAATTAGGTAATTGGATTTTTTAAATTTCCTAGAATTTCGAAGTTGAATTTGCATACTGTACCTACGTTAAAAAAGAATTCACTTGTTGATTTACTCTTAATAATTTTCTAAAAATTTTTCTATTCGAAATTGTTCAAATGAAGAAATTCATATTCCTTCTTGCAGAAATGAATCCATCGAGGCCCGATACACCCCGTCCAAAAAGTGATAAAACTATTGATATTCATTTTTACGGAGATGATCATGGCAATCTTCAAACTTTGGGATCTGTACGATATCGATTAGTGAGAGATGAACGATTCTACGTTGGAGTAACTGTCCATGGTATCCTTCGTCCAATGTTTGATAAGAAAGGGTACATGGTTACAGTTAGCATAATTGACCTTAAAAATCATCTAATGCCAAAAAGAGTAGCTCTGAAATATGGTTTTAACCTCCCGCCGTGGCATCTGGAGCTTTTGAAAGATGCTGATTCATCCAGAAGACAAAAAGCTGATGCTAAACCAGCTGAATCAGACAGGCCGCATCAAGCTAATGCTCAATCTTCTAATTCAGCTACGCAGTGGCGACAAAAAGGTAATGTTCAATAATTTAGTAAATTGGTTTAGAACTGATCTATTCAGATTATTCCATTTTCCAGACAGATTAAGGTGATAATCCAAACAATCACACATTTCTAAAAATGTATAATTTCATAAACTCCTTTCAGATAATATTTAAACAAAAGATGTCATTTGAAAAATTGAGAAAAACATTTACGCCCTAACTAAAAAAAATCTTAACGTTATTCTCATAATTTCTCCATTCCCTTTTTCCTATACTCTTTTCTCATTCTTTTTCCGTCTTTTTTATACTGTTAGCGGCCTACTGGCCAACATATTTCAAAGCTTATTTAGACTTCCTTATTAAGAATGACTTATAGGAAAAGCACCGATATAAATAATGAAAACTCATATAAATCGAATTCAATTATTATTTCAGTCAGACAGGGGCAGCCATAAGCTAATACTCAATATCCTACTTCAGCCAAGCAACCAGTGTAAAATTTACTATAAGGCCATGATTGGCCAAAGCTTGGGACACAATGATACCAATATTGGCGCAAAATTGACAAAAAGTCTTGGGCTATCATTGGCTGAAGCTTGGGATGATAATGACAATTCCAAAATATAGCAGCCACTTCTGGTCCATGGCCAAGATTAGGAGCAACATTTCACTGTACAAAAAATTATTATATATACCGCTGACATTTTCTTATAACCTTTGCCTTTGCTTGACACATGCTTAGCCCATGATTGTTTCAACGACTGAAATCATTGATCAGTCTCAGCTGTAGCATAGACCATGATGGCTAAAAATTCTTGGCTTCCGCGCTATCCTCCTAAACTTTTGCCAATGTCGGTCCAGGCCTGATGACCAAACTCAAGACAGCTTGAAGATTAGGAAAAATATAAAGTTTTTAAATGAAGTATCGTTTGCGATCCTGAGTTGGATCGATAAGTTACATTTGCAATTATTGTGGCTATGTGACAATTATTTTTCTAGCACTTCATTATCCCTAAAGCATTATTTGGCGCGATACCTCTCTCCGTTTTTTCATCAATCGAAATGAAATATACTTTCCTGTGAACTTTTGGTGCACCGTAAGCAGAACACTAAAAGGTAACAGACCAAAATGCTTTTCAGATGAGAACTGAATTTAATTAATATAAGTTTTCATTATTTAGGCTTGTAGTTTTTCTATTGATAATCACTGATAAGGAACACTGTAAAAAATGTTAGGAAACATCTCCACCATTTGCTAGGTAATAATCCTCAATTGCATGTCTATTGGTAATCACTAAAGCATCACTTCTCGAGATATTTGCCTTTTCATAATTATTATACACTCATCTTTTCATGATTCATTGCGTATCTCCTAAAATTCCAAAGTAAGAAGTGAAACTTATCAAAACGAAACAGCAAAAATTCTAATTCCATCAATTTTCATATTTTACTTTTAACAGATCGAATATTTCTTGTTTTTTTGAGCGTATTCTGTGAATATAAATAATTTGAGCTTCTATAAAATATGAAAATAAGAATCTTCAAAAAAAAAATTGATATTTTGGATGATTTATTTTATAATATAAAAAAAAAGTTTTTTATATCAAGAAATAATATAGCGAGGACGCAAATCACAGTATATCTCCTTTATATTAGAGTAAATCTAAAAAAAATTAAACAAGAATCAGAGGTGGATTTTCTGAGAAAATTAACTATTTAATAATTTAAAAAATGTACGTCATCTTAATCATTTTGGAAATATGCTTAAGTCACTCTAAGAGATTTAAAAGAATGTAAATTTCACTATAAGCTGCCGCGAGGAAAATCGAATTATGTGAATTTGTTCCCAGTATTTGGCAGTATTTTCCAGACGCAAAAAAGGTGAGGTATCGACATATCGTTAAATATAACATTATAAAATACGAGTCCTAGTGTGATGTGGAAGGAAGTGTTCCGACCTGTAATTATTTATTTAACATAAGTTATTTGAGTATTTTGCTCTAGAAAAATATCGTGAACTTGATTAAATCTTCATCAACGACGACTTATTTGTTTTTAAAAAATATTATCTGAAATTCTAGGCGGATGTCGCAGAATTATACAATGAATTAACACATTACAATTTGCTTCATATGAATTCTGATTTTCAATAAAAATATAGAATAAAATCATTTATGTTTGAGAATACTCATGCCATATTATTGGTTTGTCTCAAGTATATATTTTCAATTCAAAAAGCTTCACTAACTAATTTTAAAGAATATAAAAAATTTCAATCAACGAACATATTTCAGAAAATGTTTAAAACTGACGAACAATTTAAAATATTCATGTACGTTTCTTAAGTCCGAAGCTGAAGCATCGTATACGAATGTCTATTAAACTTGTAATAGTCGTGTCCCATTAAGTTCACAAGATGCATGTTTCCAATTGAATTTTGGTTGGCATTTGTTTTCGTGTGACAAAAATCTTGGGACACCCAACAAAATGTTTCTATAGAAATAAGTCAATAAGACAGGTTGCCTACACTAAGAAAAATGAATTATTACGTTTACGATATTATATTTTGAAATTTGGGACAGGAATCACAGATATTGAGCCTTAACATCTAGTTGCCCGATGAATCCTTCCTTAGCTTCTCGTGGGAAAAACTATGATAGCACCAAACCCAGTTGTGGATGCAGTTCAAAATGATCAAATGCGCAGAGCACCCGAAAATGAGTCAGCAAACAGTACCGATCACTCTAGAGTTCGGAGTGCTGCAAATAATTTGGATGGAAACACGATGACGGTTCGGCGAGATGGTGGACGTCTTGAGTGTACGGATCGACTCAGAGATGACTTGCTGGATTGCTACGATGCCAGCATTATACCTGCTCGCCGCCCAAGGAGTTAGAGGTTTTTGGAGAGAAATTTACGAGTTTCGATACCCACTGCATGGATAGTAAGAACATCATGTGATTCAAGGAGCTATGCAACAACCTCATAACGTCCGAGGAGCAATGTCCACCGATCACTGCCGAAGAGGTGGAGAAAACACTTAGGGGCACAAATAACTTCTCCGCTGCCGGACCGGATGGTATCAAAAACTTCTGGTGGAAGTTTCTTTTTACACATCAACATCTGGCCCGGATCTTCACCTCATATTCAAAGTCGAGTACGCCCATTCTGCAGTGACTGGTGTTAGGACTCACTGTACTCCCACCGAAGAAAGGCGACTTGTCCAACCCAAGGAACTACAGGTCAATAACTTGTCTGAATACGATGTATAAGATCCTTACAGCTATTTTGAACGACAGGATTGTTCGGACGATTGGACCTGTGTGGAAAGAGATCTACGAACAACGTGGATCGAAAAGAGGCGTAGCGGGCTGTCGGAAAATCCTGCTAATCGACAGAAGCACCTGCAAAGACGCTACAGCCTACAAACGCAATCTGTAAATGGCCTGGATTGATTAGCGGAAAGATTTCGATTCAACCACCACGAGCCCTCTTTTCTTTTGTATGACACTTTTACCGCTATTTCTCGCACGACGCAATTCTCCTGGGTACCTGTGCGGCAGATCTTATATTTGTAAGCATAAGGTCACTCATATATTTACATGGATGACTTGAAGATCTATGCTTCTGGGACACAGAAATTCAAGGATGCTCTAAAGATTGTCGAGGGGCTTACACGAAAAATTGGTATGAACTTTGGATTGGACAAGTGCGCCAAGATTCATTTAAAACGAGGATGGCTTGCTGGCGTTAGCGATGACCCTGAACTAGTGGACAGAAGCGCTATTACACACGTTCTTCTGAAGAGACTTACCTATACCTAGACGTGCCAGAGAGCCGCATTCAGAATACAACATTAGTGAAGGATGCTTTCCGAAGCAGATAAAAGCGTCTCCTTCGACAGATTTAGTCTTCCAATCTGTCGGCGTTGAACAAGATATCTGCAACTA
>JAUMHM010085139.1:0-11836 GCA_032362435.1 Melikaiella ostensackeni
TACACAGAACGCGCGTGAGACGTTGAGCCGCTAGCGACTTTACACATAAATAATTTCTTAAATAATGCTTCGATTACGCTTAAACTTTTCACAAAACTTCTTTGTACTGTAATTAACAGCTTTCTTGCTGGAAGTTTTTCGTCGCTCAAAATTCGCTCGCTAAACGAAAGGCTGGAAGATAGAGAATTTCGATATGCGCCGAGCATTAGCAAAACATTAATAAAAAATTTTCTTAACAAAATTTTTCAATTTCTCTTGCTCTATCAGTCTAAGGACATTCCCTAACGCATTTTCTGAAAATTTCATTCAAAAATTCTAAAAACTGACTAAAAGAGCACGAGTTAAGGTGAAAAACGGATCAAAAATCGATTCTTCCAAAAAAGTCCGTTTTTTGGCTCTAATCAAAAAACTAAAAGAGCTACATCTTTTTGTCCGGCGGAAAAAAGATGCGCAAATAAATTTGACATGTAGATATAGCCTGAAAAAATTAAAATTCAAAATTTTTTTAAAAAGCCTCCAGGGGGCTTCCCACTCTGAGCGAAATAATTTTATGTGCTCTTATTCTATCCGGCAGCTCAATTGTGGACAGCCCTTAACAAATTATTTGTCGGGGTCATATAAATTAAACTTTACAGGAGTATTCATTAGGTTTTTCTCTCCCATAACAATTTTCCCTTTTTAAAAATGCATTAGAAGCTTAAAATTAAGAAAAATGTCAGTAAATTAGTTAACGATGATAAAAACACGTGTTAAGGTCAAAACTTTAATGGATTTAGTAATCCAACATCTAAAGGATTAAATTCTCATGGTACAGGTTTAATATTGTTTTCTTCAAGAGCATTTAACTGCTCAGTGGATAAACCGATTTTCTAATTCGTTAATCATCGCCGTCATAGCTGTGTGAAATGTTCTCGTGGAATGCACACAATTCATTAAGTTGTCACTCTATAGCTCAACCAAGAGAAGATATAATTGTGGTTCCCAACGACACAATATTACAGAGATCTCTTCTCTTAATCAGAGTGTCTACTCAATTCCTGAAAAAAAAATTCCCTGACAATTCCAGATTTTTTCCAAGTATCTCTAGATTTTTCCAGATATAATTCTTCTTAAAACAAAGCCATTCAAATATTTTCTATCTTCCTGTTTTGAAATTTTCGGATCACTATTTTCTAGACGTTAAGAACATAAATGCTTTAATATCCGTCCATCTAATTCGCTGATTGTAATTAATTAAAATTCAAAAATCGGAATACGTACACAATTTGGAAAATATCATCATTTAAAGCTAAAAAGTGACTCATGTTCATACAAGAAAAAGAATAATGTCAACTTAAACACTTATTTATTTTAAATATTCAATTTAAATACCCATTCTTATTTTATCGGCTTAAATTTTAGAGTTTAAGTTGAAATTTAATTACTGAACAGAACTTTAAATTCCTAAGTTTTCAAGTTGAAGTATATTGCATTTTTAAACAAAATTGTTGAATTTTCAACCGAATTGTTGAATTTTCAACTTAAATGATGAATCTTCGGCCAAAAAAAAAAAAAGATTTTCATCCCAAAAGGACGAATTTCCAACAAAACAGTTGAATTTTCCACCAAAAAATATGACTTCAAAAAGTAGTTGAATTTTTAACCAAATAGCTGAATTTTTGACCCAAAAAAAATGAATTTTCAACAAAATACATGAACTTTTAACTAAATAGTTGAATTTTTAACTAAAAAACACAAGTTTTCAACCAAAAATGGAATACTTAAATATTCAGTTTGAAAAAGTACTTTTTAACAACAAAAAAACGAATTTTCAACCAGCAGAATTCAACGAAAAAAGACAAATTCCACAAAAAAGCCTAATTTTCTACTCAAAAAGACGATTTTTTCAACAAAATACATGAATTTTTTATTAAATAGTTGAATTTTCAACCAAAAAGGTGAGTCTTTAATCAAAATGAAATTTTAACAAAGTATAGTTTAACTTTCAACCAAGTAGTTTGATTTTCAACCGAAAAAAAGTGAATGATAACTGAATAGTTGAATGTTCGAATAAAAAACACAAGTTTTCAACCAAAAATGAAAAAGTTAAATTTTCAGTTTAAAAATTTATTTTTCAACAAAAATACCGAATTTTCAACCAGTTGAATTTAACGAAAAAGACGAATGTTTAAATAAAATAGTTCAATCCTCAACCAATTAGATGAACTTTCAACAAAGAAGCTTAATTTTCTACCCAAAAAAACTATTTTTTTAACGAAATACACGAATTTTTTTACCAAATAGTTGAATTTTCAACCAAAGAGATGAATCTTTAATTAAAATGAATTTTTAACAAAGTAGTTCAACTTTAAACCAAGTACACAGTTTAATTTCCAACCAAAATGATTAATTTTTAACCAAATAGTTACATTTCCTACTGAAATAATTTAATTTTCTACAAAAATGTAAGCTTTCAACTAAAAAGTTAATTTTCAACCAATTAATTCAATTTTTTATCAAATTATTGAATTTTCAAGCCAAACAGACGAATTTTTCACAAAATAGTTGGATTTACAAGTCAAAAAAACGATTGTTTCTGAAGACAGTTGAATTTTCAACTAAAATTATGAATCTTCGACAAAAAAAAAAAAACATGATTTTCATCTTATAAGGACGAATTTCTAACAAAACAGTTGAATTTTTCACCAAAAAATATGACTTCAATAAAATAGTTGAATTTTTAACCAAATAGCTGATTTTTTACCTATAAAGATGAATTTTCAACAGAATACATGAATTTTCAACCAAAAATGGAATACTTAAATTTTCAGTTTAAAAAAGTACTTTTCAACAAAAAAACGAATTTTCAACAAAGTAGTTCAACTTTAAACAAAGTACATACTTGAATTTTTAACCAAAGAGATGAATTTTCAACAAAATAGTTGCATTTCCTACTAAAATAATTTAATTTTCTACAAAAAATAAGAGTTTTCAACTAAACAGTTAATTTTCAACCAAGTAGTTTAATTTTCTATCAAATTATTGAATTTTCAAGCCAAACAGGTGAATTTTCTACAAAGCAGTTTAATTTTCAATCCGAAAATATGAATCGTCGACAAAAAAGTTAATTTACAACCAAAGTTTGACATTCAAAAAAAAATATTTTTTCAACGAATTAGTTGCATTAACAAACAAGTAGATTAACTTTCGTGAAAAGAGACGAATTTTTAACAAAACAATTTAATTTTTTACAAAATAGTTGAATTTTCAACCAAATATTTAAATTTTCAACTAAAATTATGAATCTTCGACCAAACAAAAGCATGATTTTCATCCCAAAAGCACAAATTTCTAACAAAACAGTTGAATTTCCCACCAAAAAATATGACTTCAACAAAATAGTTGAATTTTTAACCAAATAACTGATTTTTTTACCTACAAAGATGAATTTTCAACAAAATACATGAATTTTCAACCAAACAGTTGAATTTGCAACTAAAAAACACAAGTTTTCAATTAAAAATGAAATGGTTAAATTTTCAGTTTAAAAAATTACTTTTCAACAAAAAATATCGAAATTTCAACCAGATGAATTTTCCATAGAAAAAGCTTAATTTTCCACTCAAAAAGACGAATTTTTTAACGGAATACATGAATTTTGTACCAAATAGTTGAATTTTCAACCAAAGAAGTGAATCGTTAATTAAAATAAATTTTCAACAAAGTAATTCAACTTTAAACAAAGTACATAGTTTAATTTTTAACCAAAGAGATGAATTTTCAACCAAATAGTTGCATTTCCTACTAAAATAATTTAATTTTCTACAAGAAATATGAGTATCCAACTAAAAAGTTAATTTTCAACCAAATAGTTTAATTTTCTATCAAATTATTAAATTTTCAAGCCAAACAGACGAATTTTATACAAAACAGTTGAATTTTCAACTAAAATGGTGAATCTTTGACCAAAAAAAAAATGATTTTCATCCCAAACAGGCGAATTTCCAACAAAACACTTGAATTTTCAATCCGAAAATATGAATTTTCGACAAAAAAGTTAATTTACAACCAAATAGTTAAATTTCTAACTAAAATGACGATTCTTCAACCAAAAAAAGGAATTTGTTACAGAGTAGTTGAACTTTAAACCAAAGAGTTGATTTTTCAACCAAAAAACATGAATTCTCAACAAAACATGTAATAATTGGTTTTTCAACCGAAAAAGGTTTCAATTTGAAATTTAAAAAAACAGTTGAATTCAACCCAAAGAAACGAATTTTCAACAAAATAGTTGAAACCTCAACCAAAATAGATTAATTTTCAACCAAACAGTTTCATTTTTAACCAAAAAAGATGAATTTTCAACCAATAAAATTAATTTTTTACCAGAAAAGACGAATTTTAAACCAAATAGTTGAATTTTCGACTAGAAAAGATCAGTATTCAACCAAAAATGGAAAACTTATATTTTTTGATAAAAAATTTAATTCTCAACCACGAAAAAAATGAGTCGTCAGTAAAATAGTTAAATTTTCAACCAAAGAGATGAAGTTTCAACTAGAATGATAAATCTTCGAACAAAAAAATTAATTTTTAGCAAAGTAGTGTAACCTTCAACCAGCAAGTAGTTGAATTTAAAAAAAAAAGACGAATTCTCAACGAAGAATGTAATACTTGATATTTCAACCAAAAAAGATTTTAAAAAAAGCACTTGAATTCAACTAAAAAAGACAGATTTTTAACGAAATAGTTGAATCCTCAACCAAAAAAGATTATTTTTCAACCAAACAGTTGCATTTTCAACGAAAAAAGCTGAAATTCCTACTAGAAGAAATAAATTTTCAAATGAAAAAGACGAATTTTCAACAAGAAAATTGAATCGGCAACCTGAAAATATGAATTTTCAACCAAAAACTTGAATTTTCAACTTAAATGATGAATCTTCAACCTAAAAAATGAATTAATAACAAAGAACTTCCATTTTCAACCAAGTAGTTGAATTTTCAACCAAAAAAGATGAATTCTCAACGAAAAATGTAATAGTTGACATTTCAACCGCAGAAGATTCAAATTTTTAATTGAGAACAGTTAAATGCAACCAAAAAAGAAAAATTATCAACAAAATAGTTAGGTTTTCAAACAAGGAGATGAATTTTTAACTAAAACGATGAATCTTCAACCAAAAAATTGAATTTTGAACAAACTAGTTTAACTTTAACCAAGTAGTTGAATATTAAGCCAAAAAAGAGAAATTCTCAACAGAAAATGTAATACCTGATATTTCATACCAAACAGATTTTAAACAAAAAGAACTTGAATTCAACCAAGGAAGACGGATTTTTAACAACATTCTTGAATCGTCAACCAAAAAAGGTTATTTTTCAACCAAACAGTTGCATTTTCAACCAAAAAAGCTGAAATTTCTACTGAAAGAAATAAATTTTCAAGACGAAAAGACGAATTTTCAACAAAAAAGATAAATTTTCAACAAAAAAAAAAAGAATTATCAAGAAAGAAGTTCCAATTTTAACCAAGTAGAACCAAAAGATTTAAATTTCAAATTAAAAACAGGTAAATGCAATCAGATTAGACGAAGTTTAAACAAAATAGTCGAATCCTCAACCAAAACAGATTAATTATCGACCAAAGAGTTGTATTCTAAACCAAACAGTTGTATTTTGAACCAATAAAGATGACAATTCTATCAAAAGAGATGAATTTGTAGACCAAAGAGACGAATTTTCCACAAAAGAGTGTAATTTTCAACCCAAAAATATGTATTTACAACAAAAAAGCTCATTTTCAACCGAATAGTCGAATTTCCTACCGAATTATTGAAATTTAAAGCAAAAAATGCGAATTTTGCACAAAACAATTAAATTTTTTACCCTAAAATTTGAATTTTTAACAAAAAAGGAAATTATTTTGCTTATTTAGATATTCACAAGGAGTGGCGAACATAATTTATAATAATCTCGTGAAAATGTTTACATATTCCGATTTTTTCATGTTAATTACTTGAAATTTAATCATTCTCAAGTGGATAATAAATTTGCGTTATTCAAGTATTATGTAATGCTTTGAATTTGAAAGGGCGTAGGGTCGATTGCTTAAAAAAATGCAGAACTTAATATTTGAATGGCTCTTTATTGAAAAAAGTTATACCTGGAATAAGTCTAGAAATACCTGAAAAAAACCTGGAATTGTCAGGGCATTTTTTTCAGGATTCAAGTAGACACCCTATATTGTCTAGGGGAGAAATACACGTTTAAAATGCAGCATATTTATAGACATTTTTTAAAAGTCAATGACTAGATCGCAAGATTGCATGGGATTGCAAGATTGCATGAGATTCGAAGATTGCATCAGATTGCAAGATTGCATGGAGTTGCAAGATTGCATGGGATTCCAAGATTGCATGTGATTTCAAGATTACATGGGATTTCAAGATTGCATGGGATTCCAAGATTGCATGGGATCGCAAGATCGCATGGGATTGCAAAATATTTCATGGATTATACGAAATTTATTATATAGAAAACGATTATAGGATAATCAGCATTGGAATAAATAATACAAAGATATTGATGAAACTAATGTAGGAAGTAGAGAAACTACAAAGGAACGATTTATTTTAGATCACTCATAATCTCATATGAAAGTACACAAAAATAGCGAATCCATGAAAATTCTCTGGAGTCTCTTGAAATCCCGCGGTACCTTTCGAAATATTTTAACCCCTTTTGTATTCCTTTGAAATTTTTGAAATAGTAAGAAATCTGTAGAAATAATTTAAAATATCGCTTGAAAGTAAAATGAATTAAATTTATTCCCTAAAGTTCTCTAGAAATCCCTTGAAATTTGTGAAATCCCCTTAAATATTTGATATACTTGGAGGGCTTATAAAATCCCTCAAATCTTGTGAAATTCTTTGAAATTCCTTGAAATCTTCTGAAATTTCACAAAAGTCTTTAACATCCCTTGAGATTTTTTTAATCTTTTTAAATGACTTAAAATCTTTTACATCCTTTGAAATTGTTTTAATTCCTTCATGTCCCTAGAAATTGTTGAAATACGCAGTAATCCTTTCAAATAATATTTAATTTATTTCCTAAAGTTCTCTAGAATTTCGTTAAAATCCCTTAAAACCATGGATATTCAATACAATCCTTTGAATCTTGTGAAATTCCTTGAAACCTTTGCTCTAAAATCGCTAGGAATCCCTTGAAATTTCATTCTCTAGGATTTAGTTCTCCAGAAATCCCTCGAAATCTTTGGAAATACTACAAAATTCTTTGAAATCCTTTGAAATTTTCTTAATTTTTCGAAATTTTTTGGAATCTCTTAAAATGAATAAAAATCTTTAATATACTTTAAAAATTTTTTTAATTCCTCCATATAGTAGAAATCATTTGAAATCTCTTGAATGTAATTTGAGTTGAAATTATTCATTAAAGTTTGCTAAAAACAAACCGTTTGAATCCCTAGAAATCTTTGAAATGCTTTGAAATCTTTGGAGATTTAATAAAATCCTTTACATCTTGTGAAACTCCTTGAAATACCGTAGAATCCCTTGAAATCGCATTTAATTTGATTTATTTTCCAAAGCTTTCTAGAAACCTCTTGAAATTTTTGGAAAAGCTACAAAGTTCTTTTGAAATACCTTGAAATTTTGAAAAAATCTCTTGAAATCCTTTGGAATTCCTTATATTCCCTTGGAATCTTTGGAAATCCTAAAAATCCATTAAAATAAGTATAAAACATTTGAAATCCCTTGAATGTAATTTGAGTGGAACTTATTCATTAAAATTTTCTAAAAACAAACCCTTCAAATCCCTAGAAATCTTTGAAATGCCTTAAAATTCTTGGATAATCAATAAAGTCCTTTAAGTCTTGCGAAATTCCTTGAAATACCTTAGAATCCCTTGAAATCTTTGGAATCGCTAGGAATCCCTTGAAAATCCATTTAATTTGATTTATTCTCCAAAGCTTTCTAGGAACGTCTTGAAATTTTTGGAAAAGCTACAAAATTCTTTTGAAATACCTTGAAATTTAAAAAAAATCTCTTCAAATCCTTTGGAATCCCTTAAAATCCCTTGAAATCTTTAGAAATCCTAAAAATCCATTTAAACAAGTATAAAACATTTGAAATCCCTTGAGTGTAATTTGAGTGGAACTCATTCATTAGAGTTTTCTTTAAAAAACCCGTTTGAATCCCTAGAAATCTTTTAAATGCCTCAAAATCCTTGGATAATCAATAAAGTCCTTTAAGTGTTACGAAATTTCTTGAAATACCTTAGAATCCCTTGAAATCTTTAGAATCGCTAGGCATCTCTTGAAATTTCGTTTAATTTGATTTATTTTCCAAAACTTTCTAGAAACCTCTTGAAATTTTTGGAAAAGCTACAAATTCTTTGAAAATACCTTGAAATTTTTGTGAAAAAATCTGTTGAAATTCTTTGGAATCCTTCAAAATCCCTTGAAATCTTTGGAAATCCTAAAAATCCATAAAAACAAGTATAAAACATTTGAAATCCCTTGAATGTAATTTGAGTGGAACTTATTCATTAAAGTTTTCTAAAAACAAACCGTTTGAATTCTTTTCTTTTCCGTTTCTTTCCTCCATATTTTTATACTACTGGGGACCAACATGTTTCGAAGTCAATTTAGGCTTCCTCATCAGGGGTCATTTGTGGAAAACTTCAGTAAAAATAATGAAACCTATATTAATTGAATTCAAATATTACCTGAAAATAAAAAAGAAGAATTTAATATCAGATGTCGTTTGGTCGATTTTTCAATTTCCTTATTAAAATCAAACATTTTTTAAGATCGAAATAATTTATAAGGAAACTTCAGTTAAAAATAATGAAATTTATATTAATTAAATTCAAATATTACCTGAAAATAAAAATGAAGAATTTAATATCAAATGTTGTTTGGTCAATGTTTCTATTTCCTTATTAAAATCAAAAATCTTTAAGATCGAAATGAAATCTAGTTTTCTAGGAAAATTTTGTGTGTACTAAGAAAGCTCATTAGAGACAAATGTACAGTAAGTGTACAACCCAAAACGAAGAGGGAGAAAAAGAAACAGTCAACCATACCAACCTCTCACACTTTCTTTTCTCCATCTTTTTTATACTACTAGGGACCAAAATGTTTCGAAGTCAATTTAGACTTCCTCATCAGGGGTCATTTATAGGAAAACTTCAGTTACAAATAATGAAACCTATATTGATTAAATTCAAATATTACCTGAACATAAAAATAAAGAATTTAATATCGAATGTCGTTTGGTCAATTTTTCTATTTCCATATTAAAATCCAACATCTTTAAGATCGGAATAATTTATAGGAAAACTTCAGTGAAAAATAATGATATTTATATTAATCAAATTCAAATATTAACTGAAAATAAAAATTAAAAATTTAATATCGAGTGTCATTTGGTCAGATTTTCTATTTCCTTATTAAAATGAAAAATATTTAAGACCGTAATGAAATCTAGTTTCTTATGAAAATTTTTTGTGTACTAAAAAAGCTCATCAGAGACAAATTTACAATAAATGTACAACAACAAAAAAGAGGGAGGGAAAGAAAAAGTCAATCTTACCAGCCTCTCACACTTTCTTTTCTCCATATTTTTATACTACTGGGGACCAACATGTTTTGAAGTCAATTTAGACTTCCTCATCAGGGGTCATTTATAGGAAAACTTCAGTTAAAAATAATGAAACCTATATTAATTAAATTCAAATTTTACCTGAAAATAAAAATGAAGACTTTAATATCAAATGTCGTTTGATCAATTGTTCTATTTCCTTATTAAAGTCAACAATCTTCAAGATCGAAATGAAATCTACTTTCTTACAAAAATTTTATTGTTTCAAAATAGAAAACACCAGAGAGCTCTGTGTATCTGTGCATGGCAAACTTTTTTAACCAAATTTAAGATAGATTTCTGGAATTTATTGTTAGTCTCACTAAAATGTTCTTTGTTTCTTTTATTATTAAAGTCAAAACATACTATCTTGTTAATATTAGATATCCTTTCTGGAAAACCCATGAATTTTGCACTTTATCAATAAATCTTTGTGTGATGCATCCAATCTCAGTTTTGATTAATTGAATAAAGTTCTTTGATATTTTTCACCGGTCTTCCAATCACATCTATCATATTTCCTCAATTTTTATCAATTTCACTGAAAACCGTAATACCAAAAACAGAAAAATCAAATTGGATAAAATTTTTGTTATATAACTTCCTGCGTAGAAAATCCAAAGATTGTAATCCAATGTTTTGTAAACAATTCACCTCAACACTAATTGAGCAAATACTTCAATTATGTTAAACTAATTTCTGAATCTCGATATTTGTGGCTAAAATTTTCTGAATAATTTCCGGAAATGTGTTCGTCTCTCATATAATTGTTTTCAATTGATTTTCCTAAAAATGAGATTTTCTCCGAGGTTTCTTGTTGGGCAGTCAATGTATTTAAAAAAGTGGATAACTGTCTCTATGTTTAAACATTTTTTTTTAAATTTAATTTTTTAAAGATAAAATCATATTGATAGAATGCTTTGACTATCTATTTTGTTTTCTTGACATAACTGAAATTTTTGTTAAATTAGTATTGTAGTGAATTGTTTACAAAACACTGGATTACAAATTTTGAATTTTCTACGCAGGAAGTTATATAAAACACTTTTTATCTGTTGTGATTTTTCTGTTTTTTGTATCATGGTATTCAGAGAAATTGATGAAAATTGAGGGAATGTGATGTATGTATTATTGATAAAATGCAAGATTCCTGGGTTTTTTCAATAAATTATATATGTTACTAACAAGAAAGTATGTTTTGACTTTAACACTAAAAAAAACAAAGAAAATTTTAATGAGGCCACCAATAAATTTAAGAATTTCATCTTGGACTTGGTGAAAAAAGTTTGCTATTTACAGATACACAGAACTTCCTGGTGTTTTCTATTTTAGTACAATAAAATTTCCATAAGAAATTTCTTGAAGAGCGAAATAAAATCTATTTTCTTATGACAATTTTTTCGTGTATTTTTTAAAGAACACCCAAAAAATTCACAATTCAAAATAGACTTTGAGACTACCTGTTTTTTTGGCTCATTAGAGATAGATGTACAATAAATGTACACAACAGGAAGAAAAAAGAGGGAGAAAAAAGAAAGAGTCAACAAAAACCATCCTCACACTCTTTCTTTTCTCCGTCTTTTTTATACTACTGGGGACCAACATGTTTCGATGCTTATTTAGACTTCCTCCCCGTGTAAAAATATTTCGTCTTGGTTTTGTCTCCAAGACGTTCCATTTTGTCTCCAAGGCATTGAAGTCTAGTTCCGTCACATAAGCCAGACTTGCTAGACATCAAATTTTTGTCTTAGGTTTATGGTGATAGCTCTCAGTCGGGTGCATTCAGCAAGACGAACGGAACTTGTCTCTAGACATGAAGATTTCCGTTATGTCTTGGCCAAAGGCCAATAAAAAAGGGATCAGGTAATGTAGACTTAAATTTTTAAGTGGAATTTTTGTTTAATTTTTAAAATAACTGTTTAAAAGTAAAAAAATCAGAATTTGTGGGTCTTCACGACTATAGCTAACCAAAATTTGCTTCAAAAAGATTAATATTGTATTTTTCTTTGAGGATCTCCTAAACTGTAAGGAATATGGAAAAACGGACAACATTTTTTGGAATTTTCGCCCAACAAGTGTAAAAATAACAATAAATGAAATAAAATGGATTCATTTAACCCTTTTCGCCAGGGCAGGTAGGCAATGGAAACCTTTTTCCTGGTTCAAGAGATAAATAAAGTCTGGCTCCGTCTC